>OMKR01102414.1:0-16678 GCA_900302355.1 Cyttopsis rosea
ATTAATCTTGCATTAGTGAAATTATAATACTGTAAAACACGCGCGCACACACACACACACAGACACACACAACGAAAAAGAACAGCTTTAAAAGTGCCTTTTCGACACACTTTAGGGGAGCTTGCTTATAAGGTTGTTCTAGACTAGGCAACAAGTAGGAGAGGAGAATAGCCGGAATGACGGGAGGAGGATTTAAAAAAAGAAATAGAGAAAAAAAAAAAACAGCTTTCTTTGAATGTTTCTGTCGTCCGCTTCGATAGTTCACACCAGTTACGCAAGCAGCACGCCCGAAGACGCTGGGACAGAGGGAAAAAAACAGCGTATTTTGAATTCAGCAGGTTTTTAGGACGTATTCGGTTTTCACTAACTCAAGTCGACCATATGTAATGAGCAATTCTAGTTTTAAAAACCGGAAATGTGGCGTTTTTTGTTTTTTTTTCCCTTTTAAATTCATCGGTGACTTGGCACTCCGGGGTGATTCTGAGAGCTGGTAAAGTGCCATTAAATGTCCAAAAACACAAGTCTTTTTTTTTCTTTTCTACGTGGACCTACGGGGTTCGACGTCTGAAGGTTTTCCATAGTGCATCTTCGATTCTCAATGCTCGAAAGACCTAAATAGTGAAGAAATACCGGTGAGCGCAGCACCGTTGTCATGCACTGAGCTCAATGCCAGGAACCTGTCACTGCTACTGTACGTCAATAAAAAACACTCTCAAAAATGTCAATTTTTGTCTTTGTTTATTGTTTGTCACATAGTTGCACTAGTGGTCGCTCTGTTTGTATGAGGAAGGTGGATTTGAGCATCCGGCGTTCCTGCTTTTGGAATGAAACGCTGGATTGGATTGCGTGGGGAGTGATTCCGGCGGGTCAGCAAACGGGAGAGCCAAGTCAAATGCTAGTTTTGCCGACCTAGTCTTTGCTAATCTGCCAAACTGACTGAAGTGTGAAAATGAGGAAATCCCTCTTTCGGCTGGCGTCCAAGTCGGCATTCCAGGCCACAGACCACAGTGCACTGTTTAAAAGACCCATTTCAGCAGCTGCCTATTAAACCACCTCTAACAAATGGGTTGTCTATCAGTCATTTAAATCCTACTGTATATGGCTGTTGGTAAATTAGGTTTTCCGATATTTATGGGATATTTTTGGGCTGAAATTCCCCCCTCCCGTCACACGGACCTGAGAGTGTGTTTGTGTCTCTCCAAAGTGCTGACTCATACTGGTAATGCAGCCTCTCATCCCATTGGCTGCCAAGGGAGCTGGACTCTGGGCGTGGTTGAAGGTCTCAATGCCCTCCTTCCAGGCAGTGACTCAGCCACACTGCTGCACCACCTATCAGCAGCTATCCCCAAATGGCCTAATGCAGGGGTTTCCAACTTCACTAACTGTTTGATGGCAAGGCTTAATAATAAATGTTTATACCAATGTGCATATAAACGGCATATAACTTATTCTCAAAAGAAAAAGAAAATTCATCACCATTAATGAGGTTGAGTTAGGTTAGTTTACAATTTAACAAAAGCAGACCTCATCTTCCATAAACCTAGGTGTTTCATTAGACCTTTCTTTAGTAATTTAACACAAAAGCTGTTTAGTATAATCAAATAACTGCCACTACTTCAAGTAAAGGGGCTCTTTCTACACTTTCTTTATCATACGCACTATTTTATGTCTAAAACTAAAAACAAATTTCAAGTATAACCCTTGGAAAAAAATCTACATTTGGCCTTAGATTCTCAATATTGTAGTCCTTTTTTTAGTTGTTACTTGAACTTTTCATTGGTTGGAGACAATTTTAGTGTGACATTTGAGAAACATTTTCCTGACTTGAATTCCATTGTAAAAGAATAAATAAATAAATTTCTCTTTTTAAAGCGACAACAGACAACTTTTTTGCTTTTACTTATACTTACACAGTGTAATGGCTATAGAATAATGACACCATCAGCGTTTAGATTGGTTCCCTATAAGCCTTGATTTCACGATGCAATTCTCTCTGACAACGGGCACGAATCCCCGGGAAAATGAAAGATGGGTTCATGGCAGCGTGTCACGGGAAGTGCGTCAGCCGGGCAAGACTTTTTTTTTTCTTTTTTTCCTACTCCACGTAGATCACAAACCCTTGGATATAAAAACCACTCATTGAAATCGGTTGAGAAATGTAAACGTTATAGTGCATTTTATCCAGAAAGGCTCCCGCAGCTCCCCCGTTTGTGTGTATTTGTTTATAGGCCAGTCTTGCCCGTTCCAATACAGTGGCGACGTTGACGTTGAAAATTGTGACTATTTCAATTTAGCTCTTCAGTGAACATGCTTCTTTCTTCTCTCTCATTTCCAAAGTGGTGGTGATCATTTCCACGGAGCGCTCTGAGGAAAACATAAAGCAATCCGGTTGCGAAACGCTAAAGGCGGGTTGAAAAGTTGTCTATTGCCGCTTTAATGTGGTAGCGCATCTTACTCAAACAAACATTTTCAGTCAATAGCAGTAAAATGGAGCTAGAAACAACTCAGTGTTTCAAGAAAACAGTTCATTGGTTCATGAAGATCCAGTTTTATTCCTGCAGTTCTGACAACCGCCAGTAGAGGGCGGCAACTATTGAATTTAATGCCAGTACGGAATTGTCCTGTTAAGATGCTCAAATTTGAACAAAATGAATGATCACAACACAAGAAAGTGTTAGTTACTGTTTTAAGCTCCTTGTTTTGTTTTTCTTTTGTTTTTTTTGTTTTGCTTTTCTCTCATCTATCATATCCCCCCACACACGCGTCTCCTTCTGGTCAGAGTTTGGACCTGAGATCTGTGATGCCATCAACGCCTTTGCGTCGTGATGGTCAAGAGGTTTCTGTGAAGAGTACCAGGAAGATATTCAAGACCCTATGCTGCTGAAATTGGAATTAATAAAATAAAATAAAATAAAATAAAATATAATATAATATAATTTAATTTAATTTAATTTAATGCAATGTCATATTATATCTCATCATATTTGAAATCAAGCGGGTGCCGCGATGACGATTACATGTGGCTTTTATTTTGAAAATCCAAACCGGATGTATCAAAGCTGACGCAATTTATACCCTACACGTGTGTAGCCGCCACGAGATAGTAGAGCAGTAGTAGCCGGAAAAAAAATCGAATTTAAATACTAAATTATTAGGAAGCAGCATGCTACCAGCGTCCACACCGCGCTGCTTAAATGTCCATGTAACCTGTGAGAGTCTGTTACTATCACACTGCAAGATGTAACCTCGACCGCCGCGTCTCCAGCAAGCTCTCCCGTCCAAGGTACTCACACGTCCGGTGCACCGTGCTCCTGTTTATTTCGCTTGTATTCGTTTCATTGGCGTGGAATTGGTGTTATTGTCTCACTTTAATGACGGTTTTGCTCCAGCGCAGCCTGTCCTTCTTCGTCGTTTGCGAGAGGGGACCCCGGCCGGGTCCTGGCGGGACCCCGGTTCTTGGGGTTTGTTTTCCCGTCGTAACAAGTTAAAAGATCCCCTGTCTGATGCACCTGCGTCGCGTTTGTTTCCGGTGACCGCCGAAATGTGTGACCGCTGTTTCACATTTTATTATAATAATAATAATTATTATTATTATTATTATTATTATTATTATTATTATCATAATGCCCACATGAGGTAAAAAAAAAAAAATTATTTCAAATTTTTTTCAACACTTTCTAAAAGTGACCTCATTTTATAGTTCTTTAGGAATAGGCCTACATATCCTGTTCCTAACGGTCACCATTTTGACAGCATACATACAGCCAGAATACATACAGTATGTGACCACACTGTACCTGCGCAATAAATGAGTCAAACACGAACCAAATGTTTTCAGGTGATTTACCGTCCTCTAACCTTTTTATATGGACAAAGTATTCTTGTCTGGGATCATCACAGAGCCGCAGCAACAAACGAGTCACCATTTCTGACAGCGGCCGTCAGAATATGTGACGGTCACACATTTCGGTGGTCACAGATGACGGTGCAACGGTCACCGGACGAGGGTTGTTCTATGCCAGTTTACTAGAAGGAGTAAGACACGGTGAAACCCTGAATGGGACTCATACAGTCCACCCACACCTGCTTGCAATGGACCCTTTTCCACAAAGGGTTTAATAGGAGGGTGCAGCAACACTGGTGTAGTCCCCCACACTCATATATTGTCTGGTTCTGTTACATTTAGATGTGATGGTACATCCGTAAAGACAATACTGAAATGACCGAAATAGTGAAATGACCAAACAATGCTTATACAGGTACACTGGAATAATGTCACTCGGGCACTACTGAAAGATATGCATTTTCCTGCAATGTCCCCTTTCCGCCAAGACATCTGCTGAGTTGTTATTTAGCTAATTGTTGAATTTTCCCCAGCCGCCGGCAAATGCGAGGATGGCCGAAGTATTCAGCAGCAACTCGGAGGCAGTTCTCCACCGCGTGGTGGACGCGCCAACGGGGAGAGACACGCCCCTGGAAAACATTGAGGAGTTGTACCAGATTAAAAAGACCTGTGACTTCATCAATCTGAATAATTTTAAAAAGGTAGGCACAAGTCAATGTGCTATCAACAGTTATAAATGATGAGAGCCAACATTTCTGGCCTGGCCTTTTACGGTACTACTACTCTTATCAATCCTGTACTTTAACGGTACTCTTATCGTTTCTTCTGATAATAGTGAAAATGCTTCTTAACGTCCGTGCTTATCGACTACAGCCTTTAATAATTTAGCTACGGGTCTCGGTACCCATCCGTAGTGCTGACAAGGTGTCTACCTGCGCAAATCGACATAGTCAGGCATTTGCACCAAGTTTAATAACGATTTGCATTCATCATCTGTTAGGTCTTAAAGCTACAATCTTGAAGATTTTCATTGAAATAAATGTCTATTAAGTCACTATCTATCGCTGAATGAGGTAATGCAAAGCTGATTGAGCCTATGGCCCACTGATGAAAGCCCTTGCATTTGTAGTATTCTCACTTCTAAAAACCGAGTGTCGGGGGTGACATTCCCGGGAAAAATCACAAGCGGCACTGTTAGTGACGTGTTTTCCATCACCTAGCAGTGGTTGGTCCACCAGAGAGGATAGGCGGCGCTAATGATTAAAAAAAACTTGAAATCTGTGAGATTGTAGCTTTAAAGGTGCAGTGTGTAGAATTTAGTGGCATCTAGCAGAACGGATCGGAATATAATATTCATAAGTATGTGACAACTAGTGTATAGTCCCATGAAAATAAGAATTGTTGTGTTTTTGTTACTTTAGAATGAGCCGTTTATATCTACATAGGGAGCGGGGCCTCTTCCACAGCGTGCACCATGTAGCACCGGCATGTTTCTACAGTAGCCCAGAATGGACAAACCAAACACTGGCTCTAGAGAGGGACTTGAGTGTTTTTCGCGAATTTCGTGGCCACGTAGGCTATCCTGCACGCTTGGAAGGATAGGGTGAGGGGAGGGGTATTCAGTTGGTTGCAATCTGCAACCTCACCGCTAGATGCCACTAAATTCTACACACTACACCTTTAGACTCCCCATGTCTCATGAAATATCACTTTAGTTTCTAGTTTTTCAGCTTTTTTCAAGATCAAAAGTAGGAAGAATTTCCGAAATACTTTTGTGAATCAGGCCCATTGTTCAAACCATTTAATATAGAACAATCATTCATTAAGAAACAAAACCCATATGCCCTTGCCGGCAACTTTAATATAATCCAGATATAACAAAATGTTTTATTCTTTCTGGAATCGATAGTCAAAAGTAGAAAAATTCTGTCTTACTTTTCAGTCTTAAGTCAGTTGTTTGAACATAATCAAACAAAAGAAAAACTGAGGGCAGTACTTCTTTTCCTTTTTCACCTGCTTTGATCACAGTAAAAGTTCACAAACTCCACTTAATGGCCACAGGTCGCGCTGCAGTTTCCTGATGTGCTACTGGTGGATTCGGTTGCCATCACCACGGTGTTGGAGAGAAACACAGAAGCCAAGCTGTTCATACTTGGAGACACATCCTATGGCAGGTACAGGCTCTTCGTGTAAAAGATAGACCTTGTTGTCTAGCTGGAACAGTTTTCCTTGTTATGTTTTTACTCTGGCCTTCCATTCATACTGTTGGTGGATAGTGATGTAACATGAGTGTGGTGATTCCAAGATGTTCCTGTTCATATGGGATAAAACTTGAAATTTGAAAAAGGTGAGCTTGTGGGAGAAATGAGTGATGAGAAGTAAACACTGTCTGGTTTAGAAATTGGAGAGGGTTTTTTACATCACAAACACATTCTATATTCTGTATTACAGGAAAATAAACTGAAAATAATGCCTGACCAATCATATATTTCTGGAGAATTGTACAACACCTGTGTGACTATGTTTCTTATCACCTGTTAGTAATATTGACTTTTGGTCCTTACCATTCTTGCACCTTATTAACATATTCAATAGAAATGAAGTGATTTCTAGCATAAATCCGATCCTTCAACCCTGTGCATTGCCATAATTTTCCAGCTCCTATGGATTACTTTATGTACAGAATTCAAATGTAGTCATATGCTGAAAATGTGACCCGTTGTTGCGCAGCTGCTGCGTAGATGAGGTGGCGGCCGAGCATGTGGGAGCCGACTGCATCGTGCACTACGGCAGCACGTGCCTCAGCCCGACCCGGCGGCTTCCACTCCTGTACGTCTTCGAGAGGAGGACAGTGGACCTGGAGAAATGCGCAGCGGCCTTCAGGGACCTCTACCCCGACACGCAGAGCCGCGTGGTCGTCCTGTATGATGTCAACTACTCTCACGTCATCGGTAAGCTGCCGAACAAGGACGTAGCACACTTTTTATTGGATGAATTGGAGGACCGGAGGTAGAATAGACACAGCCTATCCATCAGAAACCTTTCACACGAGTTGAAGCCAATTTCAGTTGTAAATTAAATATTCCCACAGAAACATTTTACTGCCTCAATTACATTTTTGGATATGTTTACTGCCTTAAAATTGCATGTTGGGAGCAGGCTTCAACAAATTAGAGTTTGTCTTATTTAAAGCCAATCACATTCCATTTAGCTTCAAAGCAGCCTGTTATGAGTCAATCAGGCGCTTTGTTGATGGCACGTAAATACACAGCGTCACATGCTTTATGAATATTCACTTGGCCAACAGCCAGCTTAGCCAGCTACATCAAAGTATTTCTATATTTATTTTACGATGTTTAGGCCATACATTCTGCCAAATATTAGGATGTCATGAGTTCATTTTAGTTTATTTTAAAGGGCTCCACTGCAGCATATCTTGAGATATGTGACTCGTAAAAGAAAATCTTGTTTCCTTCAACGAGGCAAGCACTTCATGCTGTCCCCTTCTACTTTCTAAAACATGTTGACAAAAGCTGGCCAATATCTAAACACCTCCCAAGCTTTTGGGCCTCCTTCCTGGTTGCTCTATTCTATAGTTTCTAGCGAAATACCACAATTTGATGATGATAAAAGGTTAAAAAAAAAAAAAAAAGACGTAATGCCACAGGGTGGCGTGTATTTTGAACTTGAAGGAAGAACTAGTTATAACTACTTTCCTTGAACATAGACAGAAATCTATCCAGTGTAGCTTCAACACTATGCAGGGTAACATTCTAGTTACAAAGATTTTATTTCACATTCAAAAGCAGAGCAGTAGTATATTTATTTGACGCAAAGTATGAAACATTCAAAGGTCACTAAACAATGACTTCTCTTGTACAGATGACCTCCTGGCACTCTTAAAACCACAGTATTTAAACGTTGTTACCTCAACACTCCTGCTGGAGGGCAGCTGGGGTCCCGAACAGACGCAGGTAGAACATACTGACAGCTCAGACCAGGAGGGCGCTCAGGTGATCCATCAGTTCGGGAGGCGCTTCGTATTGGAAAGCGGTCTCGGCATGGGGGACTACGCTGTGTTCTTCATCGGCCAGGAAGGCGCCACGCTGCGGAACTTCATGATGACTTGGAACTGCTGCTCGTTCGCTTCCTTCAACCCCTCGACGGCGACGGGCCGGGCCGAGTCGGTTGGCATCAACCGCACCCTGATGAAGCGCTACTACGCCATAGAGAGGGCCAAGGATGCTGGCGTGGTGGGCATCCTGGTGGGCACGCTGGGCATGGCCGACTACCTCAGCGTCATAAAGCAGCTCAAGGAGACCATCCACCGAGCTGGAAAGAAGAGCTACATGTTCGCCATGGGCAAGCTGAACGTGGCCAAGCTCGCCAACTTCATGGAGATCGACATCTTTGTGCTGGTCGCTTGCCCTGAGAACTCGCTGTTGGACTCCAGCGAGTTCTACAAGCCTGTGGTGACTCCGTTTGAGATGGAGGTCGCCTGCAACCCGAACAGGGAGTGGTCACAGGACTACGTGACAGACTTCCGCCATCTCCTGCCAGGTATGATCCATTCCTTGTTCCCGGACAAAAATTATGATGCCTGTTTAATAATTCTAATTTAGATTTTTTAGTTTTACTTGGAAGTTAGTTTGCAATGTTCTTTGCTTGCATTGTAGAAATGAGTCAATTGAAAAAACTGAAAACTGAACCAAAGGCACTTCAGTCACACCAGGAATTGGCTCTGCAATTCCTTTGCGTGTCTTTGAGAAGTTGTCTTTTGCGATTGCTTGTCAAACGCTCAATGCTATTAAGAAAACATAATACTATTTACTTCTGCCTCATGACTCACTGCAAACAACGCTAGGGATGTTAGAATGTGTCGACTAATCAACAGACTGACGACGGGTGCTCCGTGTCGACAGAAAAAAGAAAAAAGAAAAAAAAAAAAAAATATATATATATATTCTTTTGCAATGGCCTATTCAAAACATTGTAAAAACTTTACTGGTTTCCAAATAGCCTATTCAACATGTTCAAAATAAAAAACTAACGGTGCTGTTTTCCAAATGGGGGATGGAACAGAGTGTGCGAGTGGACGTGGTGGTGTGCGCTGCAGGAGTTTTGCTTTCTCACTTTGCGTGGTTGAAAATGGATCAGAGGAGTCTCACAAAAGTGAAGGCCGGTATGCGTCGGCCGATGTGGGGTTCAGGCGCACCACCGGCCCGCCAGGTTCGTCAGGGAGGTGGAGCTTGAGCGTGTGCGACTGTGCGATAATACCCGAAAGATGCTGAACTATGCCTGGGCAGGGCGAAGCCAGAAGATGCCATACCGGTTCTGACGTGCAAATCGGTCATCCGACCGCGGCATAGGGGGAAGACTAATCGAGCCATCTAGTAGCTGGTTCCCTCCAAAGTTTCCCTCAGAATGTTATTAAATAAAAGTAGTCTTTTGAAAGATGTCCTCTTTAAAATATTTACCTCTTAAACTTCAGGCCCATTTCTTGGGTTCTGAGTGAGGTGGAGGTGTTGGAGTTTGGGGGTGTGGTGTGGGTCAGCAGTTGGTGCCACATACAAGTGCCTTACACCTTCAGAAAGCTGAGACCCTAAGGAATCATTTGAGATGCAGCTTGACACTGTATGTCAATCTTTTCTTTCAATTAAAAGGTAATAAAGATTATATTTTTAATTCCACATGATAAAATTATTAATATTTAGAGTGTAAAGGGGCTTTGAACATTATCCTCCTGCCTAATGATGCCATTCCCATGCTCAATTATGTGTGATTAGTTGCTGCACCAAGTTCTGGGTTGATACCATTAATTATACAGCTTTGGGACACTTTCTAACCATTTTTGACCACTCGGGAATGGGGAAAAAGGGACAAAAATCCCCCCAAAAGACCACCTGAAGACCTCATGACCTTGAAAAACACTTTGGATGTATTTGACAATTTCAATGATTGGATGACAAACACTTTTTTTGTCCGGGTGTCTAGATTCTGGGTCTAGAGTTTCATGAGGCCGTGATTTTCCTAGAGATCACAACAGGTCATTTTATACAACAAGGTCAAGTAAACAAAATGTCATCAGATTTAAATGGTTACTATGAGGCCATATTTCATCCCAATTAGGCTCTTTAGATTCACAAGAGCCCCAGCTTTCTAGCAATACCCAATTTATACAATTCCATCATTGTTTAGGTACCACAGTGCAGAAATGGGCAAAAAAAAATAGGCGAGGATAACATATTTTCGTCTAAATGCAGTCTGGCACACTCTAGTGGCCTGAAGCTAATATAGCCTCTTCTATTGTTTACATTCAACATGGCATTGAAGTGGAGGCTCTGGCAGTTCTAATGAGCCCAGTTTCATCCATATATCTTGATGTGAGGGGTCAGGGGACCCGTTTGAAAATAGTCAAGCCCATTTACTTTTGCCAAAAAAGATTGCCGACTTTGGAGCTACGTTGCGTCCGCTTCCCAGCGAGTTAACATGACATGCTACCACCTATGGATAGGGCCGGGTATGTAGTTTCCGATGGTGGTGGAAGCTAACGGCTAGCTTCAAAACTGATCTCGCGACAGTTCACCAAAGACTGCGGGTTCGCTGTGCGTGGGTTCGTTAAGAGGTTAAACTATTTATTTGTTTATTGAATTGGACATTTCCGAGTTTCGAGCATCCGTCTCTGCTCCACGCAATTGTGGTGCTGAAAGGACACGGGTCTGTTGGAACGGCGGAGACTCGATCGGTGCGGCAGCAATCTGCGCTCCGCTGCACGTCCCCATGCCCCGTTAAATAAAAGTGTTGTTGTATTTTATTTTACTCCATAATGGGGACAGTTTCTCAGTCCCCGCCCCCCCCCAACAACAACTGGTCGGTAAATGATTCCGACACGTTGACTAGCAAAAAAAACAGTATCGTTAACATCCCTAAACAATGCCTTTTTCCTTTTTGTCATTTTTTATTTTGGCTGCGCAGAATTGTATAGAATAGGATCAATTCACCCATCTAAAATGATACCTTCCTCCATATTGGCCAATTTATTATACGGCAGTGCAGAATTGTATAAAATAGGATGATATGATAGCTTGCTCTATTTTCGTCTTCAATGGAATGGCCCTTCAAAGGTCAAGTTTTACTATTGATCGACACCACAATTTTGCAAATCAAAGTTAAACTCTAAGCGAATACTTTGCGAGGGCTTTATTTCATGCACTGAGTGTGGGCAAATCCACTGAATGCGTTGAAATTAAATGAATTTGGCGCACAGCATAGCTGTCATAAATGCTGGTGTGACCTTTTTGAAGTGGTCCAAACATGACAAATTTCCTTCCCTGACTCCCTCCAGGTGGACAGAGTCATGTTCCTCTGGCCTCTGAGCAGCAGGACAGCGAGGAGACGGACGTGTCTCTGATTACTGGAGCTCTTCGACACCTGTCATTCAATGGGCCTGCGCTCCCTTTACCGGGCACCTTGTCCGTGGTGCTGCGAAACCAGACGCTCACTGTGGCCAACACAAACTCGGCTGGTACGTTGACAATCAAGCACCTAACCCTGCTGCAACGCTTTGATAGTTTGCAACCACACATTGTAGTTTAGGCTTTGATCAGTCGTAGGAATTGTTCCAAAGTCAAGGGAGAGAAGAGTAACCCTGGCTGCTTAAGGACATGCAGACTTTGTTATCCAAAGCCCCTTTCACACATAGTTCCCAGTAAATTACTGGGATAACCTTTCCGGCACCGCTAGTGATTTTCACTATTCACACATGCAGCTACATTCCAGAACATTTCCGTCTTGCACATTTTCACACATAAGGCACAGTCCAGCAGAAGTCACCCGGTGCACAGGGGAACGTGCCGGAGAGCGATGGACGGAGCAGCAGAGCACAGCTCTGTACAAGCTCATTCACTTGCGCGCACAAAGAGGATGTATGTGGACGTATGCGCGCAACATTTTTATAAAAAATTAGTAGAACGCAACAAAAATCTATAGACCGTCATTTGCAAAAAAAATTTATTGGTATTGGAATCGGCCCATTTGCTTGTAAAAATTGGCCGTTGGTGCATCCCTAAAACAAGTTTGCGAGACAAATAATGTTTTTTTGGGATCTACTTGAATCAGAAACACGCATTCGATGCATTAAAAGGAACATTAAATTCGCTGGATGCGGAACTGGACAGAGACAGCGGAGTCTCGTGATTGGTTCGCTCGCTCGACGTGACAGCGTCTGACGTCAGACGGACTTAACCCTTTACCTGCTTATCTCGGCAATGTTACCGCTTCCATTCACAACACAGCCGTACCGGCATTTACCCAGAAATGATACTACCTCTTGAGGTGGGAAATTTCCTGTACAGATTTCCCGGAATATCGATGCCTGCTCCCATTCACACATTACCCCATGCAGGAAGGGTTCCTGAACATTGCTGGGATAGACTACATGTGTGAAAGGGGCTCAACTGACCAAAGAAAGGCAAGATTAAATTAGAAAGTGCAAACATGGCCATCATCTTTTTGCCACATTGAATGCTGAGGTAGAATTAATTGAATTGATTTGAAGACAATTCATGATAGTGGCAACATCCTTGTTCTGTTTTTTCTCGTCACCGTTCTCTCTGAACTGTACGACAGAGCAGAGAAGCAAAACGGTCCGTACATAATTTCAAACTGTTCACAAAGGGCCTGATTCACTAAGAAAATAGCGCCGGCGCTAATAGCACCATGATTGCGCCCGATATCTGCGCTGTCTTCGTGTCGGATTCACAAAAGATATTGCGCTAATGATATGGCAGCGCAAACACGGCCATAAAGTTTTGCTGCTGAGTGCAATTTGCCCTTGTTTTGCGTCTGATCGCAATTATCCATGTGGTAAAGTAAATAATCTGTGCATCCGTGCGTCAGCGGGAGCCCGCTCCGCACGCAGCCCGCAGCGTAATGTCTCTAAGTCTCCAGAGTCTCCATCATTTATGCCACTGCTCTACTCTTGCCTGTTTTACCAATTGGCAGTCTTAAATAAATATAAAACTTAAAATAATTGTTGGACAGTAGTTATGTTTAATTAAAATGTAAAATTGTAAGGAAACCAACGGTGTCCTGTGTCACAGGGTCTCTAACCCTGTGACAGGGGTCACAGGTCACAGGTCCTCTGATGCACGCGCAGTGGAGGAACCGGTGCCTTTTTTCCTTTTTGCAATGAGGCTCATTTGCATAGAAAGGGGCCAATTTAGCGCCAAATGTATGCATAAATACCTCATATTAAATATGCACAAATAGCACCGCTGCACCGAGATGGTATTTGCGCGGCAGCACAGTTGGCGCCGCATTTTACCATTTGCGGGTGCTTTGTAAATTAGACTATTGCGTTTTTGGTTATTTGCGCCAGTTTACCGGCTGCAAAAGGGCTGCAATCCTTTAATGAATCAGGCCCACCGTCTTTCATTGTTTCAATTTGCAAAGTCACATATTACTTACTTATTACTTACTATTATGAATCACACTTGCACCAATTGCACAGAAGGTGAGCTCAAAGAATGGTCTTCTTTAGAACTTGCTGGATTTAATGCTCAAACATTGTGGGACAGAGGACAGATTTTGACATTTTGAGATGCCTCTCTAAACTCCAAAATCTCTGTTGCAGCATCTTTCCTGGCAGAGCGTAGCTGGCAGGGCTTGGAGCCGAAGTTGGGGGAAACACCGGTGATGAAGGCGGCCCAGGGGAGGAGGGGCATAGCCATCGCCTACGAAGACGAAGGGAAGTCCTCGTGATGAGACCCCCACGCCGTCCTACCGCCGGAAAAGGCTCTGACATAAGCCTTATTTAATCACTGCTGTTTGCGACACCTACGCGAACGGAGCCATGCGAGTATTCGTCACTAGCTGATGCTTTAATTCTTCACATATTTAAAATAAATAAATACATAAAATGGGCAGGAAAAATTGGTTGAAGCAACCACATTAAAAGAATTGAATTTGTTTCTCATGAACTTCTATGGTGCAACAGTTGTGATGTATTTATATCCTGACTCATTTTGTACATGAAGTTATTTTGAAACATCACAGTGTGCTTAAAACTACACGTCTTAAGAAATCAAATATCCACAAATACTAATCACTGTCTAATCTCATGCATATTTGCATTATGCTATGTTTGTAACTTTTTGTTTAATTAAAAAATATGGCATTCATGGAATGCAAATACACAAAGCCTGGACAAAATCTACATTGTTGACTTGGATCAGGAATACAATATATAAGCTTGAATTTATTTTTGAAAAGCTGGATTAAATGTATCTCCACTGTTGGTGTGGCAGTTATGCTTGCCTTAGTGGTACTGATTGTTAAGTAAAGCTACAATCTCAAAGATTTTCATTTAAATAAATGTCTGTTAAATCACCATCGCTGACTGAGGCAATGCAAAGGTGAACGAGCCTATGGCCCACTGATGAAAGCTCTTACATTTGCAGTATTCTGAGTTTTAAAAACCGGGTGTCGGGCGCGACATTCCCGGGAAAAATCACAAGCGGCATAGTTAGTGACGTGTTTTCCATCACCCAGCAATGGTTGGGTCCACCAGAGAGGATAGGCGGCACTAACGTGAAGCGGCATACTCTTTTCTTTTACTCGCACTTCAAGTAAAAGGTTACTATGGCCAAACGAACACAGAAAAGATCTATGACTACTGACGATGAAACTTCAAAAACAAGTGCAAATCCAAACAAAAATAAACAAATTCAACGTTCAGATCAAAGCAAACAGTCTAAAAAGCACAGCAAAACCAAACCAGCAAACCAACTGACTGACGTCACCCAAGTGACACTGTATCTACAAATTAGAAATCCTAAAGGTAAGATATATTTGTAAATTGGCAAAGTTAATACTATCAATCATCACTATTAATCAGAGGCGGTAGTGTTGCCAAGGCATCGTTCAAAATTGACTGGAATATTGTGAAAGCCAAGAAAGTGCTGCAGAAGGAGGATTTCTCAAAAATAAATGTATAAATGATCTCTCGCTAGAAATACGTAACTTATTTTCCACCATGAACTGTGAAGTTTATTTACCAAAATAAAACGTGTTTTGACTCAAATTGAGAATATTTTTTCAATGATCCTTTGCAATGTGTTAAAAATAATAGCAAGACAAACTTTATTTACCCACATAACTTATTTTTTTAACAATAATAATATAATATATTTACTATTTTTATATTAAACAACACTAGTAAATACAGTTATTGTTAATGTATTGTGATTAAGGGCTATATAAATAAACGTGACTTGACTTAATGTTATTCTGCCTGTAATCTTTCAATCCGTTTCCAATAAAGTTACCTCTGGGCTTCAGCTGCTTCTGCCTTCTGTCGGCACTTGGTTCCGATCTAGCAATCCTATTAGCTGATTATTAGGGCCTGAGCCAGTACCGGGCGAAGCCCTATTGTATCTGTAGGAATTATTTCTTTCATTCTTTATTTCTTTCTCCGAAAATGATGGCCTTTTGGTCCCCCTAAACGTGCCCCAAAAGTCACCAAATTTTGCACGCAAGCCAGACCTGGCGAAAATTTTTATATTTAATGGTTTACATTAATGGGCGTGGCAAAATGGCTCTCTAGCGCCCCCTACAATTTGGCCCCTTGCCCCAGATTATTATTATTATTATTATTATTATTATTAATAATAATAATAATAATAATAATAATAATTTAAAAAATATTATTAATAATAATAATAATAATAATAATAATAATTAAAGCTGCAAGCAGCGATGAACGGGCCTTCGTGCCATCATGTGTACACCACACCATGTGAATTTCATGTAAATTGGATGATGTTTGCGACATTGCAATTACTTCCTGTTGCCAGTAGGGGGCGCTATGACTGTAAGTCAATATGGGTGCGTAGATGTGTTCAGGGTGGGTCACTGATGAAGCAAGAGAAATTTTGTGCAGATTGGACAAAGTATACTGGAGTTAAAACAACTTCCTGTTTGACGGCGAAGCACCGAAATTGGCGGCGGCGTCACGGCAACCAGGAATAACGTAGGGAAAAGCTTTTGATAACTTTTCATCTCCAATGTGTGAAGATGATTGTGTGCGAATTAGAAGTGGGTGCGATAAGATCCCTAGGACTAGTTTGTTCAAATACGTGTGGAAATGGTGAGAAATCGGTCATGTGATTCAAGATGGCCGACTTCCTGTTGGTGGTAGGGTATTGGTCCAAGAGACTTTTTGGTGCGTCTTGACATGTTGTACATGTGTAGCGAATTTGGTGTGTCTATGTCAATCTGGGGCGAGGGGCGCCATATTTTAGGGGGCGCTAGAGAGCCATTTTGCCCCAGCCATTAATGCAAACCATAAAATATCAAATTTTTCGCCAGGTCTGGCTTGCGTGCAAAATTTGGTGACTTTTGGGGCACGTTTAGGGGCCAAAAGGCCATCGTTTTCGGAGAAATAAATAAATAAAATAAATAATTCCTACAGATACAATAGGGCTTCGCCCGGTATGGGCTCAGGCCCTAATTAGTATTAGACCTTCTATTGGATGCATAGAAGGGAATCATTCACCCTTTCCTCAGTGATAATATATTTAGTTTTAATACTTTTACGTTTTATTTACAGGTGTCCACCATATCAAACTTCTTCCTACAACCAGACGGACAACGTGAAAAAGTAAGTTTACTACATAAAACACTAATGTGATTTGTTCATGTTTACATAAACTATGACTACTACTATAAAACTAATGTTTACATTACACTGTCCAGGCTAATGTATCATGATTTTAATTTTGTTAGATTCTGAACATGCCACCAAAACAACTCACCGAGAGACCAGCCTCGACA
>OMKR01102417.1:0-12929 GCA_900302355.1 Cyttopsis rosea
CTCTCACATGCCATTGATTATTTTATCCAGGAAAACATGGATTGAAGGCCAGGCTTATTGGTCTATAGAACTATCAGAGGCAGCATTAAACGGATCAATAGTCCAAACGTGTACAATTGATTGCACTTTCGTGACCATTTACAAGTTGCACAATCAAACTTTGCACCAAAGTTTGACTGAAATGAATCCCCTCGCCCGATCCTCTCATCCGCACCTCGTCCGTTAGATTTCAATCCAACTGTCTCCCTCTGCTGCAGCTACTTTGCCATCGTGGTCTTCAAGTTCCTGATCCTGATGGTGGAGGAGGTGGGGGGAGACGAGGCCTTCCTGCGGCGAGCGGGGAAGCACAAGCTGCGGATCAGCACGGGGCCCTGCTGCTGCTGCTGTCCCTGTCTGCCGCACGTGGCCATCACACGGTGAGAATGTGAAATTGAACATATCTTCACGTCTAATGTAGAAAAATCGAATCCTTAACGAAGAATTCTCAATGGGAGAAACGTTGAATACCATTTAATACATAAACACGTGGGCCCACGGGGAAAATTTCCCTCATTCATTCATTCATTCATTCAAACCTTTATTTATACTCGCAGGGTGCTGAGGTTTCCCTCATTTTCAGTGTTCACAAGCAATACATTTAAAATCACACTGGTGTGGCTTTGAGTTGAGGTTTTTGGTTTCAAACACTAAACTCTAAATTATAATGTTAGACAGAAGTTGGACAGAGGTAGTGTCCTAAGGAGCGAGGTGTGGTCAAGGGGGGAAGATGTACAAAAATAAATGACTGGTGTGACCCTCTACTGCAAAGGTTAGAATTATACAGCAGTTGATAATAGTGACCCACTGCATACTTTAGGGTCACATTTTGAAATGTGACTTTTTTTTTTCACACTATATGAAAGTGTAGAATCAGAGCTTCAAAACAAGGTGTCACTTGTGAGAATCAAGGAAATATTTTGGAAGCTCTGGCTATGGCTTATTAGAGATTAAGGTTTTTAAAACAGAAATTCTGGGAAATCAGCCCTTTAAAGTTTTAGAAAGCATTTCCAGATGTTTGCGGCACAAAACACACATTTAGAAACACAATTGGCGCTTTAAATGGTTACGTTTGGATAGTGCCATTCTCCTTCAATGAGATAACGTTGAATGTGTTTTACTGAAATAATGTTTGAATCATTAATTTAGAAAAATATTGGAAAATGCATAATTCAAGTTAATCGTTTAATTTTAAGTTTATAAATTTATGTTTTTTCATTCTAAATTCAGATGTTTGAGAGATGTTTTCACGGCGAAGTGAAATTTCTTGCTCCTGGTGTTTATTTGTTCCTCTCCGCTCCTCTCTTGGCACCACCGCAACATTTTTTTACCACACAGAAAAGAGCAGATGTTGTCGTTTACCAGTAGATAATATTTATTACCTTAATTTATGAAAACGGTTTCAAATTCTGACTTGACATCACATTTATCTAATCAAACTCAGTTTTGAAAATAAATTGAGAGATAGAAAACAACTTGAGGAACATAAATCTGCTATAATCTCATTTTTGACCTAGAAAGGAATTTCCGATGTTTTCCCCGTCTACCTAAGAGTACGCTCCTGCGAAATGCGCCGGGTTAGGACGCGGTGGGTCACGTATATAAAATTCTACGACAAAGTCTTCCATTGTAGTTTCTATGTAACATTACAAGGCGCCACTAGCTAGTGTTGGCATTAGCATGTAGGCAGAGGGATGTGAATCCAAGCGGAGAAGTGGTTGCCCAGGACATTATCAGCGGCCATTATCAGAAATAACTGACCGTCACTATTGACCAATCGAGAATTCTACGGAGCCGCGTAATCATTTAGATTAACCTCCAGTGCTCTGTTTTGATTTGGGGCCTAATCATATTAGACTCGGTGACGGGATTTACATTTTTTCTGAATTTGCATCACACATATGCAACGCTGTCTTTGGCCTTCGTTTTTTCACACATTTCCTTGGTGGCCGCGACCCTGCTGCTTCATTCTTTATCATCCAGAGGACTAGTTTACAAAGTCCCGCCGTACGAATGCAGATTAGATAGAGTTCAGGAATTTTAATCTCTGCCTATTGAGAGAATGAAGCGTTTTCAAATGAGAGGGGGCAAGCAAAGTTTGGGATCGATGAGTTCATGTGTGTTACATGAACTCATCGATCCCATCTGTGTTGTAATGAAAACGGAGAAATACACCCCCCTCCCACCTTGCACACACACACACACGTACAGGTTGAACGCACCCCGGGTCGTTCAACCCTGCACGGTGGGCATATTTGATCCACCACGGCCCCTCCTGGTGAGAATACAGAACGGCCGCCCTGGCGAGCGGTCACTGCTCGTCATGAGCCTTTAAAGAACAAGCCTCAATGTGACCGCACAGAGGAGGTCAGCGTCATTTATTGGATACAGCAGATTACATTGCTGACACAGCAAAGGGGTTTTTTTTTTCATTCTCTGAGCCGATCTGGGAATTCGTCGCAGCTTGTGGGCGAACGTTCCACTTCTGTCTTATTGTGCCATTACTATGAGGAATCTGTGGAGTCTGAAAAGTCCTCTAGTACTAACCTAAAGAGAAATTAATAGTTGCGATCATGTCCATAGATTACAAAAAATATAATAATATAATAATATAATATATTATTAGATATTGGAGATTATTATTAGTATTGGGACTGGTATTGGATATCTGGCCATCACAGCATAAAATAAGTTTCCATGTGTGGAGAAAACACCAATACAAATATCTGATGCAGAGAATGACATCCAACATGTGTGTTAAAGATCGCATATCGTTAGAGTCAAGTTCTTCCTCATTATTTTTTATCAGTAAATTGATATGATGATTACATCACTGTCAAAATATTCTACTGACCTCACAACAACCGTCATAAATCGATACTGTCCAGTAAAAAAATAATGGACCTGACCTGGCTGGTCCTGCATCAATATTGGTAGTGAGTAGCAGTGCATTAAAGACCACATTGAACTAAACTCATATGTTTATATTGTTTCCTTTCTGTCTCCAGGCGCTCCCTGTTTCTACTCAAACTGGGCTCCTTTCAGTTTGCCTTGCTTAAGGTCATCTTCACCATCCTCTCCATCATCCTGTGGAGAAACGGAAACTACAACGTGACCGACGTGAGTTGACAAAGCAAAAGAGTCTGAATAATTTCTGAAATTTTTCTTTGACCAGGCAAAACTGATATTTAATTGGTTTCTTCTGTGTCGGATTTCAGTTGAAAATTACCGGCGCCGCTATTTGGATTAATCCATTTGTGGGCTTGTTGACCATCATAGCCCTGTGGCCGGTAGCCATCATGTTCATGCACCTGAGGACGACCCTGCGCAGCCTGAAGATCATTCCCAAATACGCCATGTACCAGGTGAGACACAAGAGAATCGTTGACCATGTACGCATATAATACGTATACACATTTAATACATATACACACAAAACACCTATTTACACATCTGAATGTGCTGCATAGCAACCAACATAGTATCTCCTTCTAGCTGGTGCTGGTCCTAAGTCAGCTGCAGTCGGCTATCATCAATATCCTGGCGATGAATGGAACCATCGCCTGCTCTCCGCCCTACTCCTCCCCGGCACGAGGATACTGTAAGCCAGCATCTCCATCCATCCATCAAAAGGTTCATAAGGTCAAGAAAAAATTTGTTCAGCTGACCTCTCTCTCTTTATCTCCATCTCCATCTCTATCCTCTTTCCAGTGATGAGTCAGCAGCTGTTGATCCTCGAGATGTTCATAATAACACTGGTAACGCGCCTGCTGTACCGAAGACAGTATGACCCTTTACCTGAAGAAAAGTATGATGATGACGAAAACGCCAAGATGGTTGGGGTGCAAGAGAGTGTATGAGTGTGTGTGTGTGTGTTTGTGATATAGTCATAGGGAAGAACCACCATAGTTTTATATGACTTGGTTAAAGTAAACACCCAGTTAAATAACAGTATCAGCTTGTAAGAATTACAAGACGTTTTTCCACATTAGTGTGTGTGTGTGTGTGAGATATTGTTATATTACTATTTTTCAACCCTAGCCTGTTGGTTCCCATCATTTATAACTGTTCATAGGTTGTGCTATGAACGGTTATGAATGATGGGAACCATCATTTAAATACAGCCTGGGTTGAAAAATAGCAAACCTATGGTTTTATAATGTATAACTTTATGGAATTTAAATTTGCTCCTTGAGGGATCTGCTGAAACTATCCAAAGTTACACACAAATAATGGTTTGACAGATCAAACCTGTCATGAGTCTCTTATCCTGTGGGTTTAAGCGGGACTTACATGACCACAGATTTTCCCCTTCATTGTACAAAATTGTATTCTCTACTACGGGAACCGTGAAGACTCGCGGCTTCCTTATAGTCATTATTTTCTTTGACTGTAAGTTAGTTTATGCACATTTGCATTTTGTGCTGTTTTCATGAATCCTTATCATTACATTAATATATATCCACTTTGAATTTGTGTTTTGTCTTTTTTTTTTCCCCCTTTGGTCCCAATTTCTGCCGATGTGTTCGCCTGTCCCTGTCCCTGTCCTTGTCCGCTAAACTTGAGGACTCCAGTCAGAACTTTTAAAGGGATGATCTCCCAATCAACCGGCACTGAGCTGTGGGGCATCGGGACTAGGTGGCAGCAGGGTTCAAACTATGCTGGGACGTAAGAATAGCATATTCATTCTGCCACTGTCTCTTGACTTTCTTTTTTTTTTATGTCTATTTTTTTAATGTTTATCATTTTTTATGTCTTCATTTTATTAAGAATGAATACATAAAATTAAATTAAAATCAAAAATCTTTATTATCATATTCATTTTTTTAAATTAAATTTATAATAAACAAAATATAATTTATTTGTCATATGTATTTATTTAAAGCGTGGAACCGTCACTGTGGCGCATTCGGATCAAAAACGCTTCAGAATAGGGAAAAAAAAAATTCTAATAATGACGCAAACGATTCAATTCCCAGTCCCGGCTTTGACTGACAGCAGATTCCTCCAATCGGGTTGTTGCGTATTACTTCCGGGATTTCAACCAATCGCGTCACGGCATCGAACGCCCTCGCGCAAGTGCGGTTGACTCGTCTCGACGCGTCGGACTGTGTACGCGCTTTGGACGTCTCTGCTCCTGCGGGGATGCCGCGACGGGGAACCCGCGCCACATCTTTGTTGACTTGTATTCCATTTTTTTTCTGTCGTGTAATTTAAAACTCAAGAAATGTAAGGAAAATAGCGTCACTTCCAGGCCAAGCCCGCCGTCAGATGCGGAGAAAACGCGACAAAACGTAAGGTAAGCGTGTCGCTGTCGGTACGACTTGGATGAGGTGCTCGCGTGTTTTGGATGTCGACGTCAACAACAACAACAACAACAACAACAACAACTTTTCAAATCCAAAATGAGGATTTTCCTGTCGCTCCTGAAGAACGCCAACCCCAAAATCGAGTACTATTCTCGGTTCTCGCCCTCCCCGCTGTCCATCAAGCAGTTTTTGGATTTCGGTAAGTCTGGGCTTTCCTCATTCATTATCGTGTCTTTGTCATCGCCGACATCCTTCCTCAATATGACCAGACTCGCTGCGATTCAAGGCCTGGTCGTTGGGTTATTCGTTCCCATCTAAAAGGGATCGCGCTCTCCTCGTATTCTGATCGGTTCCAAACCACTTGTAATGTTATCACGGATCTGAACTGGGTGTTTACGCCAGAAAACAGTAGATGCCCAGTCATCAAGTTGCCTCCACCCCCTGAAACGAGGCGTGCAAAGCAACACGACCCTCAACTAAGAGCTGCAACGATTAATCGATTAGTTGCCAACTACTAAATTAATCGCCAGCTATTTTGATAATCGATTAATCGTTTTGAGTCTTTTTTTTAAGAAGAAAATGTCCAAATTCTCTGATTCCAGCTTCTTAAATGTGAATATTTTCTGGGTTCTTTAGTCCTGTGTTACAGTAAACTGAATATCTTAGAGACGTTTGAGGACGTCACCTTTGGGAAACAGTGATGGACGTTTTTCAGCATTTTCTGACATTTTATGGACAAAACGACTCATCGATTAATCGAGAAAATAACCGCCTGATTCATCAATAATGAAAATAATCGTGAGTTGCAGCTCTACTTCCAAACCAATCTAAACTGCAATGGTATACTTTGTTATGATGGATTTGAATTGAGTGTTTACACCAGTAAACACCAGTAAACATGTCAAACATGCCCCTCAACCTTGTCATGCACTTCAGACATGCAGCCAACAAGGCCTTTCGTAATCCATCCCTGATTTAAACATGATCAAGTCCTTGACAGCTGTGGGCAAGATGTTCATTGACTAACATAGGTTGGATTTCATCCATCATCCAACTCGTCAACGAAGAAAAATAGTGAAGTACATGTACTTTGTTACTGTACTTAAGTATATTTTTCAAGTATAAGATTACTTATTCAGATTCAGAGACTTTTGACTTTTACTCCACTACATTACAACACCTATACTCTTTACTCAACGTTCAACTTCCTCATCAATGATTCAATAGGTCCACATCCCTGTAAATTACTCTGACACCATCTATCTTATTTATGTTGTAAATTGTCTGCATCAGGATCTGCACAAAAAGGTGCAGTAGGTACTTTATGAAGTATTATAGCCTCTGCATTGGCACTGGATGTGACAATTACTTTCACCAGTACTTTTATGCTTTTACTTAAAGGTGCAGTGTGTAGAATTAGTGGCATTTTGCGGAACAGACTGGAATATAATATTTATATGTATATTTTTACTAGTGTATAATCCCATGAAAATAAGAATTGTGTTTTCGTTACCTTTAGAATTAGCCGTTTATATCTCCATGGGGGCTGGAGCCCCTTCCACGGATGTTGCACCGCCATGTTGTGCCGCCATGTTGCACCGCCATGTTGCACCGCCACGTTGCACCGCCATGGTTCTACAGTAGGCTAGAACGGACAAACCAAACACTGGCTCTAGAGAGGGACATTTGCGAGTTTTGCAGCCACCGTAGATTCTCCTCCATGGACCGTGTCGCACCGCCACGGACACGGAGGGGAATTCAGTTGCTTGCAATCTGCAACCTCACTGCTAGTGGCCGCTAAATTCTACACACTGCACCTTTAAGTAGTTAAAGTAGTAAGTTAAGTAGTAAGTTGTGTCAGGGTATTTGTAGTTTTACTTAAGTATGACGTCTGAGTACTTCTTCCACCACTGAGGAAAAGAATAAGTGGTTGCCACCAGAAGATCGTCATTGTGCTTCTTTGATCTTGGCCAAAATAAGCAGCGATTGTGCCAGCTCGGTAACACACTTGTTTGTCATTCCACATCTGAGCTAATGTGAGGTGAGGTTACTTATCCCTTTTTAAGGGACCAAAAGTAATTGGACATATAGTTATAAATCAAATTGTCACTTTTAATACTTGGTTGCAAATCCTTTACAGTCAATGACAGCCTGAAGTCTAGAACCCATAGACATCAGCAGACACTGGGTTTCGTCTCTGGTGATGCTCTGCCAGGCCTCTACTGCAACTGTCTTCAATTCCTGCTTGTTCTTGGGGCATTTTCTCTTCAGTTTTGTCTTCAGCAAGTGAAATGCATGCTCAATTGGATTCAGGTCATGTGATTGACTTGGCCATTGCAGAACATTCCACTTGTTTGCCTTAAACTCTTTGGTTGCTTTTGCAGTATGCTTCAAGTCATTGTCCATCTGCACTGTGAAGCGCCGCCCAGTGAGTTCTGAAGCATTTGGCTGAATATGAGCAGATAATATTGACCGAAACACTTCAGAATTCATCCTGCTGCTTTTGTTAGCACTCACATCATCAATAAATACAAGAGAACCAGTTCCATTGGCAGCCATACATGCCCACGCCATAACACTACCACCACCATGCTTCACTGATGCGGTGGTATTGGATCATGAGCAGTTCCTTCCCTTCTCCATACTCTTTTCCCATCATTCTGGTACAAATTGCTCTTTGTCTCATTTGTCCATAGGATGTTGTTCCAGAACTGTACAGGCACTTTTAGATGTTTTTTGGCAAACTCTAATCTGGCCTTCCTGTTTTTGAGGCTCACCAATGGTTTACATCTTGTGGTGAACCCTCTGTATTCACTCTGGTGAAGTCTTCTCTTGATTGTTGACTTTGACACAGATACGCCTACCTCCTGAAGAATGTTATTGATCTGGCCAACTGTTGTGAAGCGGTTTTTCTTCACCAGGGAAAGAATTCTTCTGTCATCCACCACAGTTGTTTTCCGTGGTCTTCCCGGTCTTTTGGTGTTGCTGAGCTCACCAGTGAGTTCTTTCTTCTTAAGAATGTACCAAATGTAGCAAACATTCCGTTGATTTGGCCACACCTAATGTTGTTTGCTATCTCTGATGGGTTTGTTTTGGTTTTGGTTTGTTGCCTAATGATGGGCTTGCTGTCACTGATAGTGACAGCTCTTTGGACTTCATATTGAGAGATGACAGCAACAGATTCCAAATGTAAATACCACACTTGAAATTAACTCTAGACCTTTTATCTGCTCCTTGTAAAAGAAATATGAATGAAATAACGAGGGAATAACACACACCTGGCCATGGAACAGCTGAGAAGCCAATTGTCCAATTTCTTTTGGTCCCTTAAAAAGGCGGGGCACATATAAAATTTGTTGTAATTCCTACACCGTTCACCTGATTTGGATGTAAATACCCTCAAATTAAAGCTGAAAGCATTGTAATGTTTTAATTGAGATGTTTTCACCCGCTCAGGCAGGGATAATGCATGTGAAAAGACATCCTATATGTTCCTGCGTAAGGAGCTGCCGGTGCGTTTGGCCAACACCATGAGGGAGGTCAACCTGCTTCCAGACAACCTGCTCAGCCAGCCCTCCATCAGACTGGTTCAGAAATGGTGAGAGCGGTGTCTCCCATAAAGACACTTTATACCGCTACAAGACGTTCTTGGCCGTAAGATGATAGTGTGTGTGTGTGTGTGGGGTGGGGGGGGTGGACGGGCATTTGAGAAGGCTAGTTGATGATGCAGCACGAGTGACCTCTCACATATGTGTGCCCTTTGACCTATCAGGTACATGCAAAGCTTTGTAGAGCTGCTGGATTATGAAAACAGAAAACCAGAGGACCCTGAAGTTTTGAACGAGTGAGTAATACTTCATTGTATGCAACAGGGTTCTTTCCAGGTCCTGGAGGAGTCCTGGAGGAGCTTGACGTGCTTGAATTTCGTAATTGACTGGAATACCTTGAAAATTGTGCTGAAGTCCTTGAAAAGTCCTTGGAAAAAAATGCATAAAATTGAAATTTGAATCGTAACGTAGTAAAATTATTCCAGAATTGCTTTTATGATTTAGATTATGCCAGGGAAATGTAAATTTAATCCAGCATGGTTGGAAATACACTTATAGTAGATGACAATGAGATTCATACAATGACATTAAGATGATATTATATTTTAATTAATAAAGATTACATTGAAAATTGATTGTATTTGTTTTGTCCTTGAAAATGAAAAGATAGTGCTTTCAAAAGTACTTGAAAGTCCTTGAATTTCATTTTGTAATGCCAGAATGAACCCTGGTGTTTAATGCACAATATGTATCGATATCAATGCACTTGTACAGTACAGCACTTCAATATAAAAATGACGAATGGGCGTATTGAACATAGATATCTGCCCTTGTCTTAAGTCCTCCCTCTGCCATTTCTTATCCCCTGTAATAAACACATATTTCCTCGACCTGTCAAGGAAACGTATTTACTCAACAACAATGGCTGTTTGATAGACATGCCTGTACGGCAGTTCCCTAAACACAGATAGAGATAAGAGAGTGTGCTCACTGTGGCCCAGTCACCAACTGTTGATGATAAGTGCTATCGAGATAAGGATCCCTTGATTTACTCAAAACGAAAGGACACTGGCTGACGAGACTGTTCTGGTTAATGTGTCGTAGTTGTCTACATGTAATATCGTTTGTAAATTGTGTCATTTCTTTCTGAAAGTTCTCTATGTGTGATGAATTTTTCATTTGATTTGATTACATTTAACATTTTGTCTTCAATTTCTATCTTCCTCATGAATCCACATCTCCATCCATCCATCCATCAATCTATCCATCGCAGTTTCTTGGAGCTGTTGATTGAGATCCGCAACCGCCACAACGATGTGGTTCCCACCATGGCTCAGGGGGTTATTGAGTATAAGGACAAGTTTGGCTTTGACCCTTTCATCAGCAGCAACATCCAGTACTTCCTTGACCGATTCTACACCAACCGCATCTCCTTCCGCATGCTTATCAACCAGCACAGTAAGCCCCCAAATATGCTAGTAGTAGTCCGACTTAGTAGTTTGTTTACAATTCCTCCGAACTTAATACTGGCGCCTCCTTTTGTCTTTTGATTGCGTTGCCAATTAAAATGATTTATTTTCTGTCAATCATGGGTTTTTATTTGCCAGTAGCTGTTTAATGATAAATCGATTAAACTGAAAATATCAATTCAAAACAACAATGGCGGCTGATAACATAGACACTGCTAATGGAGGCTGTTCTAAATCCATTAAAAGAACAAATTACTTACTTTTTGTTTTTAATTGTTTCTGCTCCGCTCTTAAAACCCCGGCAAAACAGGTTTTTTCTTTCTTTCTTTCTTTCTTTTCTTTCCCAGCTCTGCTCTTTGGCAACGACACCAACCCGGCCCACCCCAAGCACATCGGCAGCATAGACCCCACCTGCAATGTGGCTGAAGTCGTCAGAGGTGAGGTTTACTACTGTAGTTTGGTTCCTTTTGATGGCAAGCGTGGCTATAATTCATGCAAGAGCGCCTCAAATACAACCCTTAGAATTGAAATCCACATATCTACTTACTCAGTTAGAGTTTAGACTTCAGTGGATGTAATCTTTAATCTTCATTGTTGGAGTGGAATTGTTATCTCTAGATTTATTTTTTATGGATCTGTTATGCAACCTGACTTTTTAACCTGACCTGTATTTTCCACCGTTCGCTCTCCCCAAAACAAGTCAAACAGGCCAGGTGTACTTCAGGGCTAGATTTACATTATTTACATTATATTAACAGAGCGCGGCGCACATAGTTGCCATAATAATATGGCATATATAATATACCTTTTGGTCCGTCCTTGTAAGCAATACTTGTTTCTTGGAGACAAGTAACTGGATTCCATGTATACATACATACATATTCAACTTGGACTTTGGTTGCGTTTCCTCCACCAGACGCCTACGACACCGCCAAGATGCTGTGTGAGAAGTACTACATGGCTGCCCCTGAACTCAAGATCGAAGAATTCAACAGTAAGAGTTGTCCGTCTCTACTCTTCATTTCCCCATAAAGCCCACCCGCTCATTGTACAAGACCAGTGGCCGAGCAGTTTGTTGTTCTATTTAAAGCTTGTGGTTGCAGGGGAGTCTGGTTTTAGCCTCACCAGTGATTGCCATGTTCAGAATGTGACGTCTCATTAACTTCAGCGGAACTGTGTGTGTGGGCCTGTTGCGGTGCCTGTTTACAGGATCACCCGCCCATGTCTCGGCACGGTTGTGTTTTCACGTTTGTCCTCCCCTGACTCCCCCTTTTCCTCCTTTTTGTTCTAGTAAAGGCTCCTAATAAGCCCATCCAGTCTGTGTATGTGCCCTCCCACCTTTTCCACATGCTGTTTGAGCTCTTTAAGGTACGGTTCACCCATAAATCTGTGAAGTCATATTTATTGGACAGTGTAATCTAAACATAACTGTGGAGGGACCCCTACAAACCAAGATAATTAACCCTCTGCCTGTCTGTCTGTCTGTCTGTTTGCCTGCCTGCTGCCGTGCAGAACTCCATGCGAGCCACAGTGGAGCTTCATGAAGACAGTCAGGAGGGTTTGCCGCCCGTGAAAGCAAAAGTCACCATTGGAAAAGAGGACCTCTCCGTGAAGGTTCGACCGACAAATACACACACGCAGATACACACCTTGTATCGTGAGAGGGTTATTATAGCATTCCCACGGGTGATGGAATTTCTGAAATATCATGGAATTTTAAAAAGTCTGTTCCAGACATGGAATAGAGTCAGGGGATTTGATCATTTTTTGGGCCAAGTCATGGAAATATCAGGGAATTTTGTTTGTAGCATGTTAAAATTTTAGTTGCCATTTATCAAAATGTAATATTTTCCATGCAGTATTTTTGCTTTTTCGGGCTATTTCAACGCACAATTAATGGGTGGACGGTATAAACAGTATAGAAAGTACACCGGTATGCATTTGCCCTACTGTACGGATTTTGACCGTGCCGCGCTGACCGGTAGAGCTCTCACAGATCTAAAGTAGGGAGGCGCCAACGCAAAAGTAGCCCTGCCTATGCGATACCTAACTGCATAGCTCATGGAAATTGATGGTCAGGAAAAGTCAGGGAATTTGACATTTGACTTGTTTCTTTGTAGATCGATAAAGACCAAATCAAAAAATACAATTGCCACAGTTTTGTTGATTTCGTTTGCTTGCTTTACGCTTGGTTCCCACTTACACATCATCTTCAGTCTGTCCTTTAATGCAGAGCTTCTCACCCTTTGTAACTTAAGGCCCATTCTGATTGTTAAACACATTCCGAGGACCACCTTCCCAAATAAATGAGAACCTCTCTCTCTCTCTCTCTCTCTCCCTCTCCCTCTCTCTCTGTCTTTCTCCATCCCTCTCTCTCTCTATCTCTGTGTCCCTCTCTGTGTCCCTCTCTGTGTCCCTCTCTGTGTCCCTCTCTCTCTGTGTCCCTCTCTGTGTCCCTCTCTCTCTGTGTCCCTCTCTCTCTGTCCCTCTCTCTCTGTGTCCCTCTCTCTCTGTCTCTCTCTGTCTCCCTCTCTCTCTTTCTCTCTCTCTGTCTCTGTCTCTCTCTC
>OMKR01102422.1:0-10957 GCA_900302355.1 Cyttopsis rosea
TCTCCATTGGCTTTATCTGCTTTTGCAAACCCAGTCTCAAAAATATACTTCTGATTTAAATATGTAGCAGGTATATCAAAAAAAGGATGCTGTTCATCAATATGCAATCCCATTCACCAATGAAGCTTCTAGATAGCCGGCTACCTTCGTTCACAGTCTTAAAAGCACCTTGAAAAATACTCCCATTGTCAATAATTGATATTTATATATATGATATATAATTTTTGAATTCCCTTGAACTTCTGTTTTGATCCACTATGCTGATATTTAATTTAGAAGTAGGCCCATGTTATGGAATAAGTTGGAGTTTAAAAAAAAAAGAAAATATTGCCTTTCTTTAAGCTTAAACTGTCATCAAATTGGTAACAGGAAGTGTTGGAAGTATGATGCAAATACAATATTTTAATATTTATTTTACATTTGCAGACTGTAATCGGTTTATTGTTTCAATCGTGTTTATTTTTTCTATTTTGAAACAGGACTCACATATAGACCGCCATGGCGATCATTGGCTCCGGATTTGACGACCAGTCCCTAAGTAGTGATGGTAGCTTCTTCTTTACGGGGGGCCCTGAAAGCAAGGCCGTCAAGGGCCAATACTTTGCACGTGCCCAGCTACTCCGTGACCCGAAGGCCCGGCGCGTTCTGGTCGATCACTCCCGGCAGGCTCTGGTCAACGTTGGCGGCAGCCGTTACATCCTCCCCTGGAGCACGATAGAGGATTTCCCTGAGAGCCGCCTGGGTCGCCTGCGCCTCTGCGCTAATGCCGAGGAGATAGCGGGGCTGTGCGACGACTACGACGAGACGCACCGTGAATTCTTCTTTGACCGCGACCCCACGATCTTCCGTGTCATCCTCAACGTTCTAGTGAGGGCTAAACTCCGCCTGCTGCAGGAGGTGTGTACAATTTCGCTGCACAGCGAGCTGGAGTACTGGGGCGTGGACATGAGACACATGGAGCATTGCTGCCACCTCCGCATGGCGTGCAGCCTGGAGGAAGTAGCCGCAGTCAAACAGAAGGAGGAGGAGTGGAAGCGGAAGAGGATGGAGCTCCGAGTGCCAGTGGTGCACACGACGGGATTCAGAAGGCTGTTAAGCGTAATTGGGGAAATAGTGGAGAACCCGCATTCGGGCTTTGCCGCAAAGGTGTTTGCTTGCTGCTCCGTTCTCATGGTGGTGATCACCGTGGTCAGCCTGTGCATCAGCAGCATGCCTGATATCCAAGAGGACGAGGCCAGGGTGTGTACGAAGCATGGCCCTGTTAGTAGTAAGAGTATTCTTTTAATATACAGCCTGTCTAAGCTGGTCTTGACAATTAAAGGTCATTAATTGAGCATCAACACATTTGAACATATTTTTAAGGCAAAGTTCAGTTCTCAGAAGAACTATTAATGTGTTTAAGAATCCATTGCAAACTCTTCTCCCTAAAACCAGAGGTGTGTGGTGTAGTTGAAGCCATGCAAATGTTTAAACCCAGTATGGAAGTTTGGCTAATGGCCGGTATATGCTGGCCTCAGAAAACCTGTGAATGAACGGAAGTTTGATTAGAAGAAATTTGGTCAACACAAAAGACAAATAAGACATGTTTGGGCTCTCTGCAACCAGCAGAACCAAACCTTTAATTTGATGCCTGTCATCCCTATATTGGTCGCACTTTGGCTTAAAGATAGACTTCACAATTGAAGCTTTTTCGGCCTGGATTGCACCACCACCTGGTGTGTCCAGTACTGACACAAAATTAAGAAATTTTCTTTTGAGAAAACATTCCAGAGTAAATTTTGAATGATACTATGATATCATTATATGATATTACTATTTACTTTAATAACTCATGATAACTCAAATAGCTTGAATCACATTGTATTATTCACTGTCTATACAGGGTGAATGCTCCCAAAAGTGCCGTGACATGTTCCTGATCGAGACTGTGTGCGTCGCCTGGTTCACCCTAGAGTTTGCAGTGCGATTCCTCAACGCGCCCAGCAAGCTGGACTTCGCCAGGGGGCCTCTCAACATCATCGATGCCATCGCCATCCTTCCCTACTATGCCTCGCTGCTGGTGGAGATAAGGGATGAGTCTTTGCAGAGCATCGTCGCCGTGACTGCAAGGGGCTCCTTGGATAAACTAGGCCTTATCCTGCGTGTCATGAGGGCTCTGCGCATCCTGTACGTGATGCGCCTGGCCCGCCACTCCTTAGGCCTGCAGATTCTGGGTCTGACCATTCAGCGGAGCCTGATGGACTTTGGCCTGCTGCTGCTGTTCATCTGTATCACCGTCACACTTTTCTCCCCATTGGTCCACCTCGCTGAGAGCGGGCTGGCACCAAATGCCGCCAGATCCCCGCAGTTCAGTTTCAGCAGCATCCCAGCGTCTTATTGGTGGTGCATCATCTCCGTGACGACGGTGGGCTATGGCGACATGGTTCCACGCAGCATCCCGGGCCAGCTAGTTGCGCTGGTCACCATTTTGGCTGGCATCCTATTCGTGTCTTTCCCCTCCACCTCCATCTTCCGCATATTCTGCCGCACCTACATAGAGGTCAAGGAAGACCACAAGATGTTATGGATGGAGGCGAGGGAGGCCGAGCTTGCCATCGAAGCTGAAGAAAGTCTACTAGAAAGGGCCACGTGGCCAGCCGCAGAGTTTTTGCCATGTTTGCATGATCTGGATTTTGCATCTGAGGAAGACATTTCGGGTTTAGTTCCAAGCCAGAGTCACCAACCCCTTCTCCTACATGCATGAACCTGAAAACATAATATAATACATAAAACGATAAATAATACAACATAATGAAGGCGTAATGGTGAAACAGCTTCTTATCATTCATACTAAACAATAAATGGTACTTAATAGATTTGGTTATTGTAGAGATAATTGCAATGGTTGTAAGTGAAAATAGAAAGTTTTAGACATTTAAATTTACTCATATTTAATTACTCTTTAAAAAATAAAACACCGAACGAGAGAGAGAATTGCTGGATCAAAAGCCTCACTACAAATAGCAGTTAACTAATCAGTAACAAAAGTCAACAGAGCTAAAAGGATTAGATTAGTATAGTAGATAGTATAGTTCCCAGAAAATAAAACATCAAAAGGTTAATGTATAAAATACAGTATTATCCCTGCCATGCCACTTTCCACGTGTTCATTTAAACCATAGCACCTATAGCAAAAGATGTATTGTGGCATGATATTCAATAATAGCATGCTATCATATTTCACCCCAGGCCTTGGGGTGAAATGTAAAAAAATTGTGGATTACATTCATATAGCGCTTTATCTAGATACCCAAAGTGCTTCACAGTGAAGGGGGGAAACTCACCTCAACCACCACCAATGTGTAGCACCCAACTGGGTGATGCACGGCAGCCATTTTGCACCAGAATGCTCACCACACATCAGCTTGAGGTGGAGAGGGAGGACGGTGTTCTGCATGTTTTTGGTGGGGGAAATATCAATGTTATATGGAGGAAACTGCTTGTGAGCACGGGGAGAACATGCAAACTCCACACAGAAAGGCCCCTAATCAGGAGATAACCCACCAGAGCACTGTGCCAATAGCCCATACAGGAATCTAACCCACGACCTTCTTGCTGTGAGGCAGCAGTGCAAGGCACTGTGCCACCGTTCCACTATAAAATGTAAGGTTTAAGTCAGCACATTTAATCCCCTTATTGTGGCATGGTGGCTGAGTGGTTAGTACTGTTCCCGCACAGAATGACGTCCTATCTGTGTAGAGTTTGCGTGGTTTTTCTCTGGGTGCTCCGGTTTCCTCCCATCATCAAAACACATGTATGTTAGGGGTTTAATACCTGCCCAGGTACTATGGATGAAAATTAGCTAACTGATTGTGGAAACTGAAAAAGTTGATCAATGAGCAGTGTCCCTGGTAAAAACAATGCAATTCCTGTTTCAAAACTTAAATGCAAAATATAGTCATACATGATCTGATTTGCGGAAATGTGAATCAATAAAGAGTCAATAAAACACTGAAAAACCTGATAAAATGCATAGTTTGTCACCATTTTTGTAGAACATATAAAGACTGACTATATAGTGAATTTCCCATTTTCATAAAAGACATTTAGGATTTCTTAACGCCTAATAGTTTGCGCCATCGGACTGCACAGTGCAAAGTTGCAAAGTGGTATGAATTATGGGAGCAAACATTTTAATAACGCCTGGGTTGAAAAATTGGCGAACCCATGCTTTAATGTGAAAAATGTTGAAACAATGTAATTTCCGAATATTATTTGATGAAATTCAGGGTCGATGTTTAATTAATTTTTTAAGATAATAATGTCGGGTTTTCTATAATGAAATGGGTTTGGTTATCAATCATTTGTATTGGCTGGCAGGCCTATCAGTGTTGGGCTTGTTGGCAAATGGAAGTGACTTGTGCTTTCTAGTCTGTTTTTGATTTATCGGTGATTCAATTTCAATTCAATTCAATTTCTGTATGCACACAGCCTACTCAGCCTCAGTCTCACATCTTGCATTCACAACTTGTAAAACACAATGCACAAATAAATGCAGAGTGATTTGTGATGACATGATTCATCGAGATGAATCAAACGAGCTATAGATCAAACACCTCCAACTAACGGTTCAGAGGTTGAGGTTCCTAAATGTAACTTCATTGAAGCACTGAGGCCTTCCCGCTGTGCGGTCCATGCGGGTGGAGGTAGGGGGCAAGTCAGGCATGAAATGACATCTACTTGAGACATATCCAATGGTGCTAGGCATGTCCCTCTCTCACAAAGAAGCGGGACTTACCTTTGACTTAACCCTAACCCTAACTCTAACCCACACCTCCACCCCTTCTCTCCTTTCTTCACATCTCCACTCCTCTCCTCTCTCCTCCACACATCCTCTCCCTGTCTCCTCTCCTTTCCTTTTTGTTTTCCTCTCCCTCTCCTCTCTTCTCCTCTCCTCCTCTCCACTGAACTCTGTTCTTCTGTCCTCCTCCCTCCTTCTATCATCTTCTCTCCCCCCTGCAACTCCTTCTGCTTTCCTCTCCCTCTTCTCTCCTTACATCTTCTCTTCTCTGCACTGCAAACACAGCGCGAGAATAGGTTGTGCGGAATTCACATGGATTACGGTAGACGGCAAACCGGAAGTTACGTAGAGAAAGCGAGGAGCCGACGGTACTTGCGCATGTCTGCTGCGGCTGCCACGCTGCAGTGACGGATCGCTGGAATATCGCACTTAAATAAAAACCGTGGATCAATATAAAAGTTGTTTTTTCTTTTTCTTTATCTATATTTATTATCACTACCAGGAAACAGATCTTCATAGATGCACTCTCTCTCGAAGCAGCATAACAAAGGCTCGTGAGCCACAGGTTGAGTATCACTGGTATAGATTATTATTTATTTAGGTGCAGTGACAGTGACAGTGGAGTAAAAGCCAAGAAGTCACCAGAAGTCACTCCACCAGTGATATGCTAAGGAACTAAATGGGGGTCGTTCATGGCCTGATTGTGATGATACTGTTTCATGTAATTTAGGTTGTGCCGATTTGCGATCGGAGGCTGGCAGTTCAGGCAGCGGCGAATCAAAGAATTTTAGACAGATTTTGGTGACAGACAGTGACGCAAATTTCGCATGACAGTTATTATGAATGAGATTATTTATGAGACCGGGCTCATTTGAACTCCTTGCCTGCTGGCGGCTGACCACCCTCAAATGTTAAAATGTTATAAGCAATTATATTTTAGATAAAATATTTATAGCAAAGAACAAAATCACTCCTGCTGCAAGATTAAATTTAAAATATAATTGGTTATATCAAATAAATAGAATTAAATATTTTTTATTTGTGATTGATGTAATTTTAGACCACAGCGTCGCATCATTTGTGTGTGCGTGTTCCACGAACACACTCACACACATATATTACCTTTCCAGCTTCCGTGTTCCGAACACGTTCACGCACACACATCTTTTTTATTTAATTAAATCGCAGTCTTGCAGTTTTTAATCACACAGGCTGACATCGCGATTGTGATTGAGAGCAGTGTGGAGTGCACATGCAGTGTTACTGTTCATGTTGTCATATGAAATTGCCTGTGTTGATGCACCTGTCTTGGTGATTTCATGTCACAAAAATCAAATGCCCTGTTAAGTCATATGCTCTGGCGCCGATATGCTCTGGGTTGTACAGCTGTCTGTGTGTTGATAAAATCTTTTGATTCCGATCAAATTTTGATTTGAAGTGTGTGCTTAAAATAAACAAGTACAGTTCAATCACAGTACAGACACACCACGTGTTGAAGAGACGCTGGCTCCATCACCTAATCCCGCCTGAGAAAGCGACACTGATTTACATGCCCATCTCGGAGACGGGGCTGTTCGGGGGCACTCTCACAGAAACTACCGAGCGCCTCAGAGGGAGAGAGGAGGACAGGAGACTGCTCTCCCTACACCTGCCCCACGGCAACCGCCGGAACGAGCGCTACAGCCATAGCTGCCGTCTTGCGTCCACAGCGCCCTGGGCGTAAAGCAGAGCGAGCAGCTCCCCCCCCCCCACCCACACACACAGGGAGTTCTGGGCCCTCCTCTAGGCCAATTTGGTACTCTTGATAATCCAGGCTCAAGAAACTATTAACTCCACTCGCTAGTGCAGTAAACAGATGTCCAACCTTTGAATATGCATGATCTGGAATGCCAGAATATTCTGGCTTCATGAAACATACCTCAAATAAATTAAATGCATTTATTTTATTTTTTTCCAGGTGAAGTAGAGGAAATGTGAAATCACTCAATGTTGAGGAAAAAGTTATGGAATCACTTTGCAATTTGTATTTCAAAAACAAATACCAGCACAAGTCTGAATATGCAAATTAGTCTGGGGTAAAAAGGGAGTATTTACAGACCTTAATGAGCTGTTGGACTTTGCTAATTGAAGGGAAACATGGCTCCAAGAAGAGAGCTGTCAATTGAAACAATGGAAAGGATTATCAAACTCCTTCAAGAAGGAAATCCAACATGGAGTGTGGCAAAATATGTTGGTTGTTCCCAGTCAGCTGTGTCTAAAATTTGGTGTAAGTATAAACAAAATGGGAAGGTTATATAAGAAAAAAATACAGGTAGACCAGACATCAAAGCGTCAGGATAGAAAACTCAAAGCAATATGCCTTGAAAATAGAAAATGCACAACAAAACAAATGACAAACAAATGGGTGGAAACAGGAGTCAATGTTTGTGACAGAACTGTAAGAAATTGGCTGAATGAAATGGGATTTACATACAGAAAAGCCAAACAAAAACCAGCACTGACACCTAAACAGAAGAAAACAAGGTTGCAGTGGGCTAAAGAGAAGAAATCATGGAGTGTGGATGATTGGATGAAAGTGATATTCAGTGATGAATCACGAATCTGCATTGGCCAAGGCAATGCTGGAACTTTTGTCTGGTGCCGTTCCAATGAATCATACAAAGATAACTGCCTGAAGAAAGTAAATTTCCCCAGTCATTTATGATATGGGGTTGCATGTCAGGTAAAGGACCAGGGGAGATGGCAATCATTACCTCAATGCACAGTCAATGCACAGGTGTACATTGAAATATTTTTTCGACACTTTTCTCATTCCATCGATAGAAAATAGGTTTGGTGATGAGGAAGTCATTTTTCAGGATGACAATGCATCTTGCCACCGAGCAAAGAGTATTAAAGCTTTTCTTCAGGAAAGGCATAACAACTCAATGACATGGCCAGCAAACAGTCCGGATCTTAAACCAATTGAAAATTTATGGTGGATTAAAAAAAATGGTCCATGACAAGGCTCCATCCTGCAAAGCTGATCTGTCAAGCACTATTTGAGAAAGTTGGAACCAGCTTGATTGAGAAAATTGTTTTTCATTAATGCAGTTCATGCCTCGAAGAATTCAGGCCGTCATAAAAGCCAGAGGAGGAGCAACAAAGTACTAATTTTGATTTCTTTTGTTGATGATTCCAAATGATTTTCCTCTACTTGATCTGGGATTTTTTTTTATATTAGTTAAAATAAATGCATTTAATTTATTTGAGGTATGTTTCATGAAGCCATAATATTCAGCTATTAAACAAAATTTGTTTTGTGTCAGATCTGTGATTTGTTTATTTGCTATGAAGAAAAAAATCTGGATGAACATCCTCTATTATTAAGTATGCTGATTCCATAATTTTTGCCAGAGGTTGTACCAGTTGTTTTCTGTATTTGTTAGGTTTCATCTTCCTGTGCTGTAAGGGGCAGGATTGGACCCTTGTTGAGTTGTTTCATTCAAGTATGTTCGGCCCGTATGTTCAGCCTGTCTGTCTGCATGTTGGAGGGTCTGTTAAGCTGAGGAGGTTGGTCTTCTCTTTGGTCCAATCTTTTTTCAGTGGTGTGATCATTGCCATGTTGTCTGTTCCATGGGGCATGCATTATCTTTGAAGTGACAGATTTAATCTTTTGAAGCAGTTCATTACATTGATGTTGTCTTGGTGTGGCCACTTCTTTAATTTCTCTAGTCCAGTAGCCTACTTATCACCAGTGCTCCCTGGATCTCCAGAGCAAAGCACATACCTTGTTAGTCCAGGCTATGATTCCTGTGTCCTTCTCTCCTTCAAATGGTCTCTAATGTTCTTAACTCTCAGGGTTGTCTTTAATTGTCATAAGCAGGGTTTTGATTTGGACCCTTATACAGTGGGTGTTATGATATTATATGGATCCGCAGAGAACAATAGCTCCCTGTGGTTCCCAAGACAGTCTGTTCTGTTTCAAGGTTGTTCTGCTTCAGCCACATCTGGTTGAAACCAGTTTCTTCTGGCATAAACAGGATGACTCCCTTAGACAAAGATATGTTTCTCTCTCTGTCCCTACCTGTCTTTCTCTATTTTTGTCTCCAACGGTCTCTCTCTTCTCTCTCTCTATCTACATACATCAAACCACTCTCATTTGTCCTCTGTACTGAACATCCTTATAAACTCTGTACCAATAAACACATTTCAGAACTCTGTTGAATCCTGCCTTGGCTTTCGCTTTGTTCTCCAGCCGGCTGAATGCTTCAGAAATTCCACTCGGGTAGACTTCCAGTCAGCCATGACTGAGCTGTTCGGAGAACTGTTCATGACCCAGGAGCCAAAATGGCTGAGGAGGAGGTACACTTGTTCAGGGCAGTGGACTGCATTCCCCTGGATGCTGATCCATTGGAATGGTGGAAAACACTCATATTGCCATGTTGGCACTGCGTTACTTGGCTGTGCCTAGAACCTCTGTTCCTAGCGACAGGGTATTTTCAGGTGATATATTAGGTTTAGGTTAGGGACAGTGATTCAGTTTTCTCTATTCATTGACTTGCCAATAAGTGTGACTTGCCGGCTCTTTCAGGCTTGTAAAGTCTGCATTGCTAGTACTTTGCGACACTGTGATTGCATCGGCCACTGTAGCATTTCTGTCAAGTTGCTTTGGGAAATTTCATCACCTGCACTGTAACATGGCTCATGCTGTTGAAACTTTAAAAGGCATCTGGCAACTTCCGAATTACGTCTTTGATGTCGTCGACTCTACTCTTTTTCGTTTTCAACTCACTTTTCCCCATATGAACCTATATCAGAATTGCTTTGGGGGGATAGGTTTAGGTTAGGGACAGTGATTCAGTTTTCTCTATTCATTGACTTGCCAATAAGTGTGACTTGCCGGCTCTTTCAGGTTTGGAAAGTCTGCATTGCTAGTACTTTACAACACTGTGATTGCATCGGCCACTGTAGCATTTCTGTCCAGTTGCTTTGGGAAATTTCATCACCTGCACTGTAACATGGCTCATGCTGTTGAAACTTTGAAAGGCATCTGGCAACTTCCAAAATATGTCATTGATGTCGTCGACACTACTCTTTTTCGTTTTCAACTCACTTTTCCACATATGAACCTATATGAGAATTGCTTTGGGGGGTTAGGTTTAGGTTAGGGACAATGATTCAGTTTTTTCTATTCATTGACTTGCCAATAAGTGTGACTTGCCGGCTCTTTCAGGCTTGTAAAGTCTGCATTGCTAGTACTCTACAACACTGTGATTGCATCGGTCACTACATCGATGAAGATACACAGATTCTCACATTTGCTGCCTCGTTGGCGCAGTAGGCAGCGCGTCAGTCTCATAATCTGAAGGTCGTGAGTTCGAGCCTCACACGGGGCAGGAGTTTCTAAATACGCAACATGTTCACCCTTGAATGATGCAATCAGTCACTTCCTAATGCATTGAAACTAGCATTTCTGTCAAGTTGCTTTGGGAAATTTCATCACCTGCACTGTAACATGGCTCATGCTGTTGAGACTTTGAAAGGCATCTGGCAACTTCCAAATTATGTCATTGATTTAGTCTACACTACTCTTTTTCGTTTTCAACTCACTTTTCCCCATTTGAACCTATATCAGAATTGCTTTGGGGGGTTAGGTTTAGGTTAGGGACAGCGATTCAGTTTTCTCTATTCATTCACTTGCCAATAAGTGTGACTTGCCGGCTCTTTCAGGTTTGGAAAGTCTGCATTGCTAGTACTTTACAACACTGTGATTGCATCGGCCACTGTAGCATTTCTGTCCAGTTGCTTTGGGAAATTTCATCACCTGCACTGTAACATGGCTCATGCTGATGAAACTGTGAAAAGCATCTGGCAACTTCCAAATTATGTCATTGATTTCGTCGACACTACTCTTTTTCGTTTTCAACTCACTTTTCCCCATATGAACCTATATCAGAATTGCTTTGGGGGGTTAGGTTTAGGTTCGGGACAGTGATTCAGTTTTCTCTATTCATTGACTTGCCAATAAGTGTGACTTGCCGGCTCTTTCAGGCTTGTAAAGTCTGCATTGCTAGTACTTTGCAACACTGTGATTGCATCGGCCACTGTACACAGATTCTCACATTTGCTGCCTCGTTGGTGCAGTAGGCAGCGCGTCAGTCTCATAATCTGTAGGCCGTGAGTTCGAGCTTCACA
>OMKR01102425.1:0-30578 GCA_900302355.1 Cyttopsis rosea
CGTGAATGTCTCCACCCTGCTGCTGAACCGAGGAGCCGCTGTGGACTTCACAGCCAGGGTAACGCCACTACATTCACAGTATTTCCTTCAAAAATGCCTCATAGTAAAAACAAAGTACGACACCAATCTTACTAAGTGGATATATTTGCGTTAAACTTAGCTTCACTCTTTTTTTACCATTTACGTGACATAAATTGAGAGTCACTTCCAAACGGAGTCAAATTCCTTAAAATGTGTGTGTGTGAGCATATTTGGCCAATGAAGCCTGATTCTGATATCATGTTGTTTCCTTGTTTACCTCTCTTTCTTAACAGAATGGAATTACTCCTCTGCACGTGGCATCCAAGAGAGGCAACACCAATATGGTGGCCCTGCTGCTGGACAGGGGAGCCGAGATAGACGCTAAAACAAGGGTGAGATGCCGAGCTGTCGTCGGCACGGCGGAATTTTGTAAAACGAATGGTGACGTAGATTAAGTTTAGCTGCCCTCACCCATGTGTGTGTGTGTGTGTCTCAGGATGGGCTGACCCCTCTGCACTGTGCAGCCAGGAGTGGACACGACCCAGCGGTGGAGCTGCTGCTGGAGAGAGGAGCCCCCATCCTCGCTAGAACAAAGGTACAATAACACACACTAGCACACATGCAATGTAAATGCAAACTTCTGTATGTATTCTGCAAGTTTATTTTTATTTGTCGAGATATATTTATGAATTTATTTATTTATTGATTTAATTTTACTTAGTTAAGTATCTACATTTAAGTTGCTCCACCACCAGGTTCTTAGGTTTGGGTCTTGCAGATGGTACTGCGGGTCCTCTGTAGAACTAAGAAAAGGAGATTGAGCCCTAGTAGGGTTAGGTCGGTTTGGAGGTAGCATAACAAATATTATGTGGATCACATTCAATGAATTAGTTGCTTTTGTTGATCTGGAAGTTCCTTTCAGAACTTCGATCAGAACTTTTGATCCATTTCGCACCATAGAATGTTTGGATTTTGAGTTTTATTTCTTGAGATTTGAGATACTTGAGATATATATAATAATATCTATAATTAATATTGTTGGACTTTTGACATGGAATTATACACATATTCATTATCTCTGCCCTCTCTCACTTGCCGCCCTCCTTTCTCCGCCTTTCCATCGACCACATCCATCTTCCCCATCCCAGAATGGACTTTCCCCCCTGCACATGTCGGCCCAAGGAGACCACGTGGAGTGTGTGAAGCACCTGCTGCAGCACAAGGCGCCGGTGGATGACGTGACGCTGGACTACCTGACGGCGCTGCACGTGGCGGCTCACTGCGGCCACTACAGAGTCACCAAGCTGCTGCTGGACAAGAGGGCCAACCCCAATGCCAGAGCGCTGGTAGGGACACACACACACACACACACACACACACTTATACTCAAAAAAGTACAGTAACTCACAAGGCCTTGGGCCTTGTTGACCAAGATTCGATTGTTCTTTCTTCTTTACTGGAGCCAGGAATCTTCCAGAATGTCAAAGGGGACACAGCAGTTGATTTGTGGTCAATGTTCTACTGTATATATTCTACCGGACCCCTCTTTGTCATTATAATGTATTTACTCCACTTCCCCTTCTCCTTCTTCCTCATCTCTCTCTCTCTCTCTCTCTCTCTCTCTATAAATGTATCATCAGAATGGCTTCACCCCTCTGCATATCGCCTGTAAGAAGAACCGGGTGAAGGTGATGGAGCTGCTGGTAAAATATGGAGCCTCCATCCAGGCAATTACTGAGGTAGGACGTCTAGAAATAGTAGCCTATTTCTCTGAAGAATTTGCAACTTCCCTGCCTCACGTTCACTATGTCTCTTTTCTTCTCTCTATCACTCCTCCTTTCTTCCCAGTCTGGCCTGACTCCCATCCATGTATCGGCCTTCATGGGTCACCTGAACATTGTTCTACTGCTGCTGCAGAACGGAGCCTCTCCTGACGTCCGCAATATTGTGAGTCAATGACACTTCTGCAGCCAATTTGGCAAAAGACAGGTTTTTTACTGGAAGTTGCTAAAATATTTATTTTCCCTTTAATACTTGGTTCTGTATTGATAAATAGCATATACGCTTTTACCTTTCTCTATCTAATTGTGTGCGTGTGCGTGTGCGTGCGTGCCCCAGCGTGGTGAGACCGCCCTCCACATGGCAGCGCGTGCCGGGCAGATGGAAGTGGTTCGCTGCCTGCTGAGGAACGGCACGCTGGTGGACGCCGTGGCTCGTGTAAGTCGTCAGTGACAGGAAGACATTCATCCAAATTCGTCCTCGCCGCATCAACCAAATAAATATGTCAGTATTAGAAATGTCCCGCGACCCTGTGGTCATATCAAGCAGCCCCACGAGGGGTCTCGACCCCAGGGTTGAAAACGTCTGATCTGCAGGATTACCCACCTGCTATGTAGCTGCATCAGGCAGCCGTGTTGCTCGTTTACCTTCTTCCCTCACATGCGCAACACAAACTCCGCAGGAGGACCAGACCCCGCTGCACATCGCCTCTCGTCTGGGGAAGACGGACATCGTGCAGCTGCTGCTGCAGCACATGGCGCACCCCGACGCCGCCACCATCAACGGCTACACGCCGCTGCACATCTCGGCCCGGGAGGGTCAGGTGGAGACCGCCGCCGTGCTGCTGGAGGCCGGGGCTTCACACTCGCTGGCCACCAAGGTGAGGAGGGTGCGCGGACGTGATTTAGTGTCCTCAAATGGGACAGAAACGTGACGGATGTAACTGCGTCTAAGGTGCTTCGACCTTCTCATCACTCAAACCATCTTCATGGATTAGTCAGAGTTCAAATCAAATTTGCCATTTAACTGCGTACATGCGCATACACATGTTTCGATGTTTCGATATAATATATCTTATTGCATTCTTAGCATAAATGTCTCAGACAAAGAAACTAATCTGTAATTCTCTTCTGCGTTGGACATCATAATGTGAAGTGAGGTGTGGGATTATTTGCCTTTGGCTTGGTAAACTATTCCCAAATGCCATTAGGATACAGAAGGTGCATGTTGAAAAGTCACACACAAACGTCTTTTCAGTGTTGCAGTTGTTTTCGGTCAGAAAATTCTATTCTATTCCCTCTGAAATGAACCAGTTTGGATTCATCTTCCCTCCTATAGAAAGGATTCACTCCATTACACGTGGCCGCAAAGTACGGAAACCTGGATGTCGCAAAGCTGCTCCTTCAGCGCAGAGCTCTACCCGACGATGCTGGAAAGGTCAGGAGATGTGGTGTTTGGGAACAGATTTATAATTTTAACAAAAAAAAGTAGATGTTACTCTATATTAATATGATTTAGTACTATAGATATAAATAGATATAAATACACAGAAGTACGTACCACACTAAATTGTTTAAAAATGTTTTTATCATGCAATTTTCTCACCCTTCCAGAACGGCTTGACCCCGCTGCATGTAGCAGCTCACTATGACAACCAGGAGGTGGCGCTGCTGCTGCTGGACAAAGGAGCCTCACCTCATGCTACAGCTAAGGCAAGAACAATAGCTGTGAAAAAAAACAATATAGGAAACACAAAACAGGAATGATGAATGATGCTTAACAGTATAAAAACAACAACAACCGTATTGTGACGATTAGGAACATATTGATGCTAAAACTGAAAAGCGTGACCATCTGGCTGACCCTCTCCCCTGTCCAGAACGGCTACACTCCGCTCCACATTGCGGCCAAGAAGAACCAGACGCCCGTGGCCCTGGCGCTGCTGCAGCACGGAGCGGAGGCCAAGGCCCTGACCAAGCAGGGCGTCAGCCCCCTGCACCTGGCCGCCCAGGAGGGGCACGTCGAGATGGTGGGCCTGCTTCTGGGCAGAGGAGCTGCCGTCAACGCACCGACCAAGGTCACACGCGCTCACACACACACGTACACAGTGAGAATTACAGTACATATTTTTCCGCACCTTCGTCCTTTAACACGCAGTTACTCACAGTGGAGTTACCTGCTTTGTGTGTTCCAGAGTGGCCTGACGCCCCTGCACCTCACCGCCCAAGAGGACAGAGTGAACGCAGCAGAAGTGCTGGTCAAGCACGACGCCAACTTGGACCAGCAAACGAAGGTGCTAACGAGCGATCTGGACATTTAACTAACTTGCAGACGTACTGGATATGACTTCCCAGCTTGTTTCACGTGCATGAATCGCATTAAATTCAGATCAGATACTGTGCATGTTCTTCATTTAATGACCATTCTTTTCATATCCAGTCCTGTGAAGTCACTGGAAAGCCGTTGAATTTCACATCGGGTCACAACACAAAAGCCGAGCGAATTACAGTAATTTCTATTTTCTTGTTTGCTGTCTAGCTTGGATACACCCCTCTGATAGTGGCCTGTCACTATGGAAACACCAAGATGGTCAACTTCCTGCTCCAGCAAGGCGCCAGCGTCAACGCTAAGACGAAGGCAGGGGTTCAGATGTCTGAGAAATCTACTGGATTGTATTTGAACGTTGCTTCTTGGTATGGGCTGTTGTTTTGGCTTTAACAGTAGTCTTGTTTTTAAATTCTGCAGAATGGATACACCCCCCTTCACCAGGCGGCACAACAAGGCAACACGCACATCATCAATTTGCTGCTGCAGCATGGGGCAAAAGCCAACACTACCACTACGGTAAGAAGCAATAACTGAACTATTAACTACCAGCTACTTCATTTGAAGGTAGAGGTAAAGGGAAGAGTCACATTTTGTTTCTTTTTTATCTCTTTGTGTCAGAATGGAAACACCGCCCTATCCATCGCCAGACGCCTGGGTTACATCTCTGTGGTGGACATGCTGAAGGTCGTAACAGAGGAGGTCATCACCACCACCACGGTGAGCTCCGCAGTCGCTCTTATTATCAGTATCTCATCTCCGAGTCCAAGACGGACCCCGAGGAGGCGGAAAGGCCCATTTTTCATGTTCGTATTCTGTGTCATGCCAGACGGTGACCGAGAAACACAAGCTGAACGTTCCGGAGACCATGACCGAGATGCTGGACGTGTCCGATGACGAGGGTGAGTTTCCGTGACCAGAAGAGAACAGGAAACAAGTTAGGAACATAGCTCCAAGGGGCAGAAGGCGTAGATAACATGGTAATGTTTTTAGGACCGCGTCGTGCACTACAGCCGTTGATCGGCTCATCAAACAAGATAGCGTCGTCCACAATCGCAATTGTTCAGAGATGTGTTCCCGTCTTAGTTCCGAGGGGATTGTGGGTAATGCGGTCTTGCAGCCAGGCTTCTCAAAGCTCTGTGTTCCGTAGCTCTGAGGCTTACGGAAGACGAACCGTTCACTGAGATGTCTGTGGACCCAGAAGGTACTGGAAGATCTACGGACCTCCATCTAACTCTGCCTGTGTCCTAGGGAGACATTAGGTCCCTGTGTTCCCGCACCCCGTCTCCCTAACGGTTGCTACTGTGGCATGCCCCCTTACCTTTATCAGTTAAAGGTAAAACACAAGATAGATCGTCAGCGTGTTACCTTCCTTTATTGTAACCCCTTAACCCCTTGCTGTCTGGTTTGGGAAACTGCCCAGTTGACATGATCGTTCAGTTACGTATCCCGTCAGAGCTACATGTGTTATTCTGAATCTAACTCTGATCTAACTGCACGGAGGAGATGGCAGGTGTTGCGCTTGTCATTTTAATATTTGCATTATCTGTCATACAGTAGGTTAGCACTGTACAATAAAAGACATGAGTTCTCCTTTCTCTCAGTTTGCTAAGTGCTGCTGAAGTATTTTGGAGCCAAATATGAAAGTGCTGAATCATAGTGCAGTACAATTCAACTTATGCAAACACCGAAATACACATTCAGTACAGTGCCAGTGATGGAAACAGAAGAGAGGGAAGACACCTGGACACAAATGGAAGAAAAGCCAACAAAACTTTGCAGATTATTGCAAATTAAATGACAAGTGCGACTTCCCTTCCACTGATGAGATGGATAATGTGGATGTCTACTCACTTCCACGCTTTCCATTCCTTCTGTTTTTACTTCCACTCTCTCATTCTGTCCGTGTGGCCACGTTGTTTTCCCAGGCGAGGACACGATGACGGGCGATGGAGGGGAGTACCTGAGAGCCGAGGACCTCAGAGAGCTGGGAGACGACTCCCTCCCCGGACACTATTTGGACGGCTTCAGCTACATGAGCCACAACCTGGACAGGTCAGATACACGCACACATACGCAACATTTGATTCAAAGTTTGTCTTTTTTATTTTTTATTTTTTATTAATTTGTTTGTTTGTTTGTTAAGTTATTTATTTTCCCTTCACATTTTTATTTTCGTGTTTCGAAAGGCCCACCCAGACTCCCATTCACCAGAGTTTCCACCAGAGAGACGGTGTTCTGATAGAAGACGTGATTGCAAGCCACCAGGTACACATAGCGCACAAATCCCAATATATCATTTTCAGGATAATGCCAATGCAACAGAACGGATGACATAACATTTTGAGAATTTTTCTGTCTGACGCTTTAAACAATGCAGTTAATCTAGTAAACGCATTGGAGACATTGGAGATAAATAATGAAAAAAAAAACATTTTTATTTATTATTGTGTTATATTTCAATATTAATAATTAATTGCTTTGGTTGCTGTTTTTTTTGGTCTCTAGGTGACGTCTTTGTCCAGAGGGAGCGAGAAGGACTCGTACCGGCTGAGCTGGGGAACCGAGCACCTTGATAACGTGGTGCTGTCCACCACCCTGCTGCATTCTGGGTAAGGACACACACACACACACACACACACACACAAGCAGAAAGAAATAGACAATTTAGCAAAAAATGAATAAAATAGAATAAATAGAGTGGACCGAGTGGACTGCATATTATGGTCTGGTATTGCGACATGGAACAGCGATTTCTCCGGTTGATTAGCCAATCAGCGCCACAGGTGGGCGGGACTAACGCGGTTGGAGGAGTAATAACAACATGGCGGCCGATAAGACAGACGCTGCTATGGAGGCTGCTCTACATCCATTAAAAGTACAAATTACTGTTGAGTTTCTACTTGGCTCCGCTCCAAAAACCCGGCAGAACGGGTGTGTTGGCACGGCTACGCATCAGCGTCGACTTAACATGACGTCAGATTCGGCCGGACAGGTCGGTCTCTAGTGACCGGTCAAGGGGAATGGAAACCCTCCCCCACGGAAATGGGTGGGAGCGGAGGCGACGCCAGATTGAAGAGGGAGACGGAGTCGACAGCTCTGTCTGATATCAGGCTCGGAAATTGTGCAAGTTTGCTTCCATATTTATTCAGTAGAACTGTATGTACACTGTGTACCAGGGTGGAAAACAAATTGGTTATAAAAAACATAAATATATAGGCAGGCATACACAGAGACAACCAAACATCCTGCACACATGCACAAATACGTACTGTAGTGCAACACACACACAGGCACTTTGATTTATTGTACTTGGTATGATCACGGTTGTGTGTTTGATGGAAACGGCAGCATGCTCATGTTTCACACCTTTATTTAACACAGCGGCCGTATATGACCTCACTTCCAAAATCAGATTTATTTTGCACTTCTGTGTTGCTCTTTTTCACTCCTTCACTTTTCTGTTCCCCCCTCTATCTCTATTCTTTATTTTATGTTTGCTGTTGTGTCATATTCAATCTCTTGTCTCTCTCTCTCTCTCTCTCTCTCTCTCACCCTCTTGTTCTTCTCTTCTCCTTTTGCTCCCTCTCTCTCTCCCTTCCTCTCCTCCTGTCCTGGCTGTGTTTTGTGATGGTGTGTGTCCATGTTCTGCTTCTAGCCGTTCCTCCCCGTGCCTAGACCATGACAACAGCAGGTGATTCTCCTCATCTTGGATATTGTTCTTACTTCTACTTCTTCTTCTTCTTCTTCTTCTTCTTCTTCCTTTCTGTATTCCTCCACACCGTCACCCTCTTTTTGCCCATTTCAAGCACAAAGCACATGCATGTTTTGTTTTGTTCTTTTCATGTACTTACTACTGGTAAACACTGAATAAAATGAGAGAGTGTATTCATGTTTTGCCTCAGTACAGAAAGCAAACACTAACCTGAGGATATAGAGGCATCACATATATTATTATATTATCACTAGAGGTGATCTGCTGTGATAATAATAGGCGTTTTCACACCACACGGTTCTAGTGACTCCGAGAACTAGGAACCTTCAAGCTCCGCCTTTCGCTGCGACTTTCGTGAGGCACGGGCACTGCTGCGTTGCACCGCACGCACCAGTACTCCGCACAGTAAAATAAAATAAAATAAATACATCTACAATAAAACCCTACTTTTATTGGTTTTTATTTTTGGAGGCGAGGGAGGTGGATGGGGAAAGAGGCGGCGGCGAGTCCGAATTCGATACGGCGGTTGCCGGTGTTCCATTGGCTCACGTGTTCAACCACCGACTTACGTTACTCATGGCTCCTCTTGCTGTGAGAAGCCCCTGCCCTGGAGTAGGAGCTAAAAAAAGTCCCTCAAAACGGGCGTCTTAACAACTACCATCGTTCCTAGTTCCTGCGTTGCGAAAACGCCTCATATTGTCTAGTTCCTCTATACTTACCTGGATTGCAATTTGTATTTCATATGCAATGCAACAGCAGGGGGTTTTATGGAAGCCTATAGGGGACTATATTAAAATGATAATGTAAACTTGAAAAATGAAAATGTAATTCCACAATAGCATTTTAATTTTCAACATATGTGTGTGTTATCTGAGTGAAAATGAAAGTGAAAATGCGATAATCCAATTTGCATTTTCATTTTCACATACTCTTATGGGCGTTCTATGACCAAATTAAAATTAAAATGGAAAAGCTGTTTGACATTTAATTTTCAAAATCATACCCCGCTGTACAGTGGACAATATTCAAATGTTAAATCAAATTAGAAAATTAAAATGCAATATAAACAATGTAGCCTAATTTTCCATTTGTGCAAGCATTATTTAAGTCACAATAAATATTTAAATGCAATTTTCTAACAATTTGAAAATTAAAATTAAAATTAAAACGGCATTTGACATTTAACTTTCAAAGACTAAACCTGCTGTACAGTGGACAGTATTCAAATGCAATAAGCGAAATAGCGACTCCAGTCTATTGCATTTGCATTCAGTCCTCTCATCAAGACTTCAGTTAAGACGTCACCTCCTCGTTCAGTGACTTAAATCATGCTTGCACAAATGGAAAATTAGGCTACATTGTTTAGATAGCATTTTAATTTTCAAATTAGAGTTAACATTTGAATACTGTCCACTGTACAGCAGGTTTAGTCTTTGAAAATGAAATGTCAAATGCCGTTTTCATTTTCATTTTCATTTTTAAATTGTTAGAAAATTGCATTTTAAATTAAATTGTGACGTAAATACTGCTTATATAAATGGAAAATTAAACTGCATTGTTTAATTGTCGTACAGCGGGGTATGAATGAAAATTAAATGTCAAACAGCTTTTCCATTTTAATATGGTCATAGAACGCCCATACGAGTATGTGAAAATTATAATGCTATTGTGGAATTACATTTTCATTTTTCAAGTTTTCATTTTAATATTGTCCCCTATAGGCTTCCATAGGGTTAATTTTGATAGTGAAATAGAACAGAATGGAATGAAAGTGAATGCTGCACCTCAGAGTCAGACCTATTATCTGTTGTCGTCCTTTCATGACTGATTTGCCTTGTGTGCATGGAGACCCACGGTCCACACCACACCCTGTATCTGTGTCTAACAGTCATAACGACAACCTGTCTTTTCCTATTGACCAACATGTTTCTGAGGTTGTTTTTTTTTTTCTTTTTGTTGTTGTTTTTGTTTGTTTACAACTTATCCGTATTGTCCGTCTCCTCAGCTTCCTGGTCAGCTTCATGGTTGACGCCAGGGGCGGGGCCATGCGCGGTTGCCGCCACAATGGCCTGCGCATCATTGTGCCGCCCAGGAAGTGCTCAGCGCCCACGCGGGTCACCTGCAGACTGGTGAAGAGACACCGCCTGGCCTCCATGCCCCCCATGGTGGAGGGGGAGGGGTTGGCGGGCCGCATCATCGAAGTGGGACCCACCGGTGCCCAGTTCCTGGGGTATGTGTGTGTGTGTGTTGGTGTACTTCTGTATATGAATGCTGTGCTTCTGTACTGTATGTGTGTGTGTGTCTACGACAGTAAGTAATGAATAATGTGCAGCCAGCCAGTCATTATTGCAAAATAACCCCTGACAGAATGATCAAGAGAGGTGGAGGTTATGGTGGAGGTCTGTGATAATGGCCGGCTTAATGCGGCATAAAGCGGCTGAACTCACTTTATGGTGTACGAGCGTGTTGGTTCATGGTTTTTTCCTCTTTGTGCGGCGTATGGATCAGTAAGCTCCACCTCCCCACGGCTCCTCCCCCTCTCAATGAGGGCGAGAGCCTGGTCAGTCGGATCTTGCAGCTGGGTCCTCCTGGGACCAAGTTCCTCGGGTAGGGAGACCGGGTGGGGAACACACCAACCCGTGGTTCATCCTGGTCCCATAAACTCCCATATACCCATATCTCATCTGCCTCAGTTTCCCCTTTCCTTAATGTTAGCAGTGTTATGCTTGTCCAGTGCAATTCTATGATTTAGAATTCACATCATGTTCTTTTTCAGCATTAAAAAATATATTTTATGTTCATCTAGACACAGTTAGTGCTCAGATTTTATGGATGAGTTTTGTTATGCGTCTTCCCCGCATGCCGTACCGTCGTCTGGTGGAATCAGTTCCCATCACCTCGCTGTTACAGTTAATGGCTTTGTCTCTCCAAACAAATGTCTGAAATGGCTTTCCTCACATCCTGGTAGGCCTGTGATTGTGGAGATTCCCCACTTTGCTGCCCTCCGTGGGACAGAGAGAGAGCTGGTCATTCTGAGGAGCGAGACGGGGGAGAACTGGAGGGAACACCACTGTGAATTCACTGAGGAGGAGCTTAACCAGATACTCAATGGCATGGATGAGGGTAAGAGCGCTGCGTAGTCCAACCTGGGGTGCCGGGCCCCCACAGGGGGGAGCCAGAGAGAGCAGGGGGGCCCAAGGCCGACGATTTGAGACACAATAAATCGTCAATAAATACATGAATCACGTTTTTAAAATTTTAAGATCTTCTTTTAAATCTAAAGGTCTTAGGTTGAATCAGGTTTTATTAAAGGGTTTATGGGGAGAAAAGGTTGGGAACCCCTTGTGTAGGCGACCAGTTTAGCTGTGTATGTACGGTTTAGGCTGTGGCAATCTAACTTGTCTTTTTAATGGTTGTTTAACATAGATTGCATACAGCCGACCATCAAAATGAACAAAAATAACCATCCCACATGTTCAGGCCTATCTGAAACACTACATGATTTGATGGTGTGTTGATTATTAATCTTGGATCTCTTGCTATAGAGCTAGATTCACCAGAGGAGCTGGAGAAGAAGAGAATTTGCCGCATCATCACCCGGGACTTCCCACAGTACTTTGCAGTGGTGTCACGGATCAAACAAGACAGCCATTTGATTGGCCCAGAGGGTGGAGTCCTGAGCAGCACCCTGGTGCCACAGGTTCAGGCTGTCTTCCCCGAGGGAGCCCTCACCAAGAAGATAAGAGTCGGGCTGCAGGTAGATGCCCCGGTCATCCCTCCGACACATAGTTTATTGCTTTATCTCCCTTCAAATCAAAGATAAAATAAAGCCTAGAACACTAGAACCAATCAATATCAATGTCGATACTGGGTGAAATTCCCCATGATTCCACACCCTCTCAATGAGGGCGAGAGCATGTAGTACATTCTTCCATACCCTTCCATCCTAGGCCCAGCCGATCGGTCCTGAGGTGGTGAGAAAGATTCTCGGCAACAAGGCCACGTTCAGCCCGATCGTCACATTGGAACCTCGGAGGAGGAAGTTCCACAAGCCCATCACCATGACAATCCCTGTTCCAAAGACCTCCAACAATGATGGGACGACCACTGTTTTTAGTGGCGATACGCCTACCTTGCGCTTGCTATGCAGCATTACCGGTGAGTCAGGTGACTTTCAGGCAAATCCTTTGCACAGAATATTTAACGTTTCGGTAAATAATACGTCTGTGTGAGTTTGGTTCAGCGACATGACCTTTAAAAGACCAAACGAGTCAGACCAGACTGACAATTACAGTATACCGACTGTGACTCTTTTTCATTTCAGGTGGAACCACGCCGGCCCAGTGGGAGGACATCACTGGCTCCACACCCCTCACCTTTGTAAATCAATGTGTGTCCTTCACAACAAATGTTTCTGCGAGGTAATGCCTCCTCGATTGCCTTTGACTAAATGTCACCTCGTACAAGTATTGTGAGTTGCAAATTGTTTTTCTAACGAATCCTCCATTCAAAGCCTTTCATTCACATTCTCTCCGTCCCATAGATTCTGGCTGATAGACTGTCGGCAGGTTGAGGAGTCGGTACATTTCTCTTCTCAGTTGTACCGGGAGATTATCTGTGTCCCCTACATGGCCAAGTTTGTCATTTTCGCCAAGACCCTGGACCCCATCGAGGCGCGCCTCCGCTGTTTCTGCATGACCGATGACAAGATGGACAAGACCCTGGAACAGCAGGAGAACTTCACCGAAGTGGCCCGCAGCCGAGATGTCGAGGTACTATACAGTGGGATGGGAAGGGGGGGGGTTAAAGAAGGGAGACGAGTGTGAAAATAAACATTTACATCTACAGAAGATGAGGATACTGGCCTATAGCTAAAAGTGGAACAGTGGAACAGTGGAGGAGATGAGAACTTCAAATAGAATGTGGTGCTTCAGCTGGGATCTTAATGTTGGGCATGGAGATGGGAAGAGAGAGAACTCAGGCATGCTTAGCAGAGAACTCTAATCGTGGTGGAAATGATGAAAACAAGCAGGCTAAATTTCAGAATTATCATAAATTTGTAATCGTGTTACCTTTTTTTTTTTTTTACCAGATAATGAAATAATTTACCTGCAAATTCCAATAATGATAGTTTGCAGGCTACTCATAATTACTGGGTTTGAAGGCTACTCATAACAATAGACCAATAATTCAGTAGGAACAGTACAAGAGTTCTGTGGGTTATTAAATCCTGTATCTTTCAAACCTCCTAGGTGCTGGAGGGAAAACCCATATTTGCAGACTGCTTCGGGAACCTGGTTCCTCTTACCAAGAGTGGACAGCACCATGTATTCAGCTTCTTTGCGTTCAAGGAAAACAGGCTTGCCCTGTTCATCAAAGTAAGCATACTGTATATATTCGATGTACAGTTCCAAATGATATGTTTTTCTTTAAATCTTTTCTCCATTAGAGACAGGTAATTTTAAATCGACTGCGTCAATGGATTCAGTAGTTGTGTCATTTACTGGCAGATTCGGGATACAGCCCAGGAGCCCTGTGGCCGCCTGTCTTTCACGAAGGAAGCACGCACTTATCGCAGTCTTAATCACAATGCAATCTGCAACCTAAACATCACCCTTCCAATGTACTCCAAGGTAAGTCATATACAGTGATCCTATAGTATCAATTACTATTATTACTAGAAATATACCTTGTTGTATATTGTCTAAATGGTGTTATGTGTATTTACTGTATTGATTACATTGTCTGTTTTCTTTCATCAATTCAATGTAGGAGTCAGATTCGGACCAAGATGCAGATGATGAGGTAAATAGACTACTTGACTTGAATAGTATATAGACAAGAAATAGCGTTATTTGTTTGGGGCTGACCAATTTTTTTTACATCCTTTCTTGCAGAGTGAGAAGAGTGACAAGAAATGTAAGTTATCACCATTTTGCTTTCATTTTACTATTTTAACTTTGCCTAAAGGTCAATGTGTTGAAGTAATTTCCATAGGATGGATATTGTCATGGATATTGTAGGTTGCTGAATCTGTAATGAATTTATTAGACAGTATATTCCACATTATACGCCTTCACGACACTATATGAATAATGCTGAGGAATGTGCTGAATGCAGTTTAGAAATGTGAAATTGGAAGTCGATCTGCACAGAGTTGAATTGCTAGGCATACTAGAGGAATTAACTTCCTAATTAACCCCGCTTTCTTAATAATACTACTAACAATGTGTAGTAATCTATTAAACTCTGGCCGCTATGCTATGGCTGATGTGCATTGCACTCCCCTTTCTCCAAACCCTCTTCATTTTCTTCTTTCTTCGCTCAACCAATCTTTATTTATCCTAAATAACTACAACTACCGAGGTAAATGCAAAGGTCTACTTTTGCATTTACCTTTTCAAAACCACAAATAAAGGTCAAAAGAATGCTTATTCCAAATTACTCAATTTCTAAAATGATCAAAAAATGATTATTATAATTTCATTTCATGTTATAATGGCAATATTAATGCTTTTGTGAAATGTATTCCTTTTGACCATTATTTGTCCTCTCCGATAACTTCCCATAGCCACTTTAATGGCAGCATGCTGACAAACTTTCTTTGCTTGGCATGGAAATAACTTGATGTTGTTTGCTCTGTTTTGGTTTATGCCAACAGTTTGGTCATCATTGATTCATCATTCTTATATTCATCATTTTTAATTTTTATTTTCTTATTTTGAATACACTTGCATGTTTGGCATACATGGAACAATTCTCTGAACTTGATTTCATAACTTTACTGTTAAAATAGATCAAATCCCTATTTACATTTTGTTACATAGTTATTGTCGGTTAGACAATAAGACCGCTTTCTTTGTATGAGCTGATACTGCTATTGGGTCACAAAGAGATTTTGGGAGTACTATGTTAACATTTTAAACCTGGTATAACATTTCATACCAGTGTTACATTTTAATAACACATATATAGACATATATGTAAAATGTCTTTATAGATTGGCTTTCATAACTTTATGTATAAAAATCCTGAGTAAATATGAGCATTTAATTAGCGAATTGCATAGTTGTTCATTACAATGTATTATATCAGTATTCTTTCACCAGATCAAGTCATTTAAATTCACTATTATCAGTTATTAAAAACCTTTAAGGAATACCTGTCAGGGACAGTAATAGGCTACATTTTCTCATTTTAGTTTCTGTTTAAATTACTTTCACATTTTTCTTTAACCCAAACTTCCTGGTGATTTGTTACTTTATACCACAATTAACATGTTTTATACAATTTGAATGTTTAATTAATAAGACATGGCTATGTCGAAACCAATCTTGAGATGTTTTCTCTCTGTTACTCTTTCCTCCTGTCCATTTGTTTTATATTAATGTCTTTTTGTTTTTCTCTGGGGTTCTGTTTGTAACTTTACTTTACTGGTGTTTTACGGTCATGCATTCAAATATAGAAGATGAATACTCAATTTATTTCTTGTCCATATCCTGTTTTGTTATCTATTTTGTTACTCCTCTGCTTTGCTTATGCTGTTGCTGTTCCTTCCCCATCCCAACTCATCCGGAACACTGTCAGTTACGCATCTACTCAAGACAATTGTATCCTGTGTCCTATCAGTCTTCTTCTAAATCTCTGATTTGAGGATTTATTTTGTATCTCTGACTTGACCAACGTTTCCGATATCTCTCTTCCCCTACTTAATTTCTCCCCTATATTCTTACCCCTTTGGTTATTAACTTTTTAATGAAAGATGATGAAACAGAATCGACTGAGACATTCTCCCTGCAAACAAACCAAGCTCTTGACCCAGCAACCCTGGCAAGTCCGGACCTTCTCTCAGAGGTCTCAGATATGAAGCATGACCTCATCAAAATGTCTACTATCTTGACAACAGACCAAATGGAACACCTCGCATCCTCAACCGATACACACAGAGACACAATAGGAGCAAGCGGTGTTGAGGAAACAGTGGATATTATCGAACAATTTAAAGAAAAGCTGGGAAAAGTTGAAGAGATTCTGCGAGACGGGATAATACATGATGAGAATGTGAAAAAAGAGGAGGAACACATCTTATTTTCTAACTCGGGGGTGGTTCGATCCAAAATGGAGACCAATCCATCTGTTCAAGAGCCAGAAGCGGATGTGTCAGGCTTGGAGTCACACCTCAGCATAGAGATGGAACAAGGACTTGAAAAGCAACATGTGATAAGAACTACTACAGAAGTTCATATTCAAGGGAGTTTTGATGAGATTGTTCCAAAGCATGATGGGAGAAGGCGCCCACCAGATATCAAGAAACCTATCAGAAGGAAACTTAGGGAGAGAGAGCGATCAGGATGCAGCAGCTCTGAGGGAGAGCTTGAAAGGATGAGTTCTGAAGAATCTCTGGATGGAGATGCAGTATTGGCAGATACTGGCCTTGCACCAACTACATCTGTGAAGCCACCAGCATCTCCAATTGTAGTTGAGACACCTATAGGGTCAATAAAGGAAAGGGTCAAAGCTTTACAGAAAAAGGTTGAAGAGGAACAAGAGCATAAAATTACACAGCCATCTGTCACACAGGTGAAGGTCATTGCTTCAAAAATGGAGTCAGACATGCCAGAGCTTCCTAAAGTTCCCAAGTCTCCCAAATCCCCACGGTCTCAGACAGAAAGACTGGAAGAGACTATGTCTGTTAGAGAACTAATGAAAGCATTCCAGACTGGACAGGATCCTTCAAAAAATAAAACAGGGTTGTTTGAGCACAAAGCCATCAATATTTCTTCTAGTTCAACTTTGGCCTCAGCTGATGCTGAAGAGAAACAACAGACAGATTCCAGTGCCACTCAGTGGATCACATCAGAAACCCAGATCCAAACTCCCAAAATATTTTATTCACAGTCTAATGAGGAGCAAGCCATAACTTTCTCAAGAGATGACTCTGGAAAAGTGCAGATCATTTCAGACATTACATACGGAGGGGATACAGTAACAGCAGATACAGATAAAGTTCAAATTGATGATGGAGGAGAGAGCCTAAAGAGAGGGGAGATAGCGGTATTTGGGAAAAGGATAAAAAATATACAAGTAGAAGAACCATTGATAAGTGGTGACAGGATGCCAGCTGAAGAGATACAGATTAGCCCTGATCGCAGACCTTCTGAAGATTTCACTGCTGACATAAAGGCTGAGCTGGAAGAGAGTCCAGAGTATCAGTTGTTCAGGCAGGCTGCAACTGTGAAGGATATGAGTTATAAGCTTGAAACAGTTGACAGTGAAGAACACGATTCACATCAAGATTCCAGTTTTGGCACCTGTATGATATCTGACAGTGGAGAGGATGAATCTCTATTTAAGAATGATGAGGATAACCAAAGCCCAGAGTGTCACAAGCATGAGAGTATAGCTGAATACTTGGGTACCGGTGTAAGAACTGATTGTAAAATCCACGAAGAGCTGTCAGGTTTCCCTGAAAATAATGCCTTGGATTCAACAATCAGGGCCGGGACAATAACACACACTATAATTGTGGAGCCAAAGCTTCAAGAACTCCACATAGAGAGAAAAGAGACATATAAGGCATCTGCAGCGGTAAAGGATATGTCAGGTATGCTGTCACTCCTGAGCAGTAATTTGGATCAGTACATGGAGGTGAACCCTGTGACAAGTGCATCACCAGCAGAAGACATTGTTCAGGAGAAATGTGAACAAGTCATTTTGACGAGGGACAGAGAGAACGAAATTGTAAATGTCTCCAAGGATGAGAAGCAATTGTGTATCACAGATTACACAACACAAAACAAAGACAATGTAAGAATGGGAGAAATAGTGTACACCAGTGTAGCCAAAGAAGCACAGAGCGACAGCAAAGATACCATATCACTGGGCATGACTTTGGTGGATGAACCACAATTTAAAGAGGTGAGGATAGAAACAAAAAACACATATCAACTATCTCCATCAAAGAAAGATATGACAGGTGTCATATCACTGCTGAGTACTGACTTGGACCAATACCTAAAGGAAAAGCCAGTGGTCAGCAGGCTACCAGAAGAGGATGTTATCCAGGAGAAATGTGAACAAGTTATTCTTCCTCAAAATGACGGTTGTAATGACATCCCTAAATCTTCTTGTGGGCATGAAAATATAAATATGAAATATAAATTAGCACAATTAGTAGATAATGTTCCTGGTGCTGAAAAAATATTTGATGATGATGTAGAGGTCAAAGCACTAGCAGCAACACAAATCGAAAAGACAACATTCCAAGAGGGCCCCATTGAGGAAATGGATTCCCAACAACCTCAACAACCTCCAGCACAGACAAATATATCAGGCATGCCATCATTGCTCGGAAGTGACTTAGACCAACAGCTAGAGGAGCCGCCTGTGATCAATAGGCTATCTGAAGAGGATGATTTCCAGGGTAAAGAAGAAGTTATCCTTCCTCAAATGGATAGGTGTAGAGAAACCCTTAAAGCATCTTGTAAGGATGAAAATGTTTGTCTAACAGATACATACAAACATACAATTGACAGTCCTGATGTCCTCAGTGAGGATTTAAAGCATCAAGTAAGTAATGAAACAAAGGTGGCAGATGATGTAATGGACAAACTGCTATCGGCAGCCTCTATAGAAGAAAGCCCATTCCAAGAGGTCTGCCTTGAGACAAAGACTTGTCAGGAACAATCTCCAATGAAGAAGGATATGGCAGGCATGCTGTCATTTCTGAGGAGTGATTTAGACCAACAGCTGGAGGACTCAACAGTGATCAATAGGCTTCCAAAAGAGGATGTTACCCAGGAGAAATGTGAAGAAGTTATTCTTCCTCAAAAGAAAAGTTCTAGAGAAATTCTCAAATCCTCTAGTGACGATAAAAATGTCCCACTAACAGATGAAAACACACAAATAGTTGATACTATTGATTTAGATATGAAGTGTGAAGAAAGCAATAGAGCAAAGCTGACTAATGATGTAGAGGCCAAAGTGCCTGTGCAAGTGCCAGCTTCTATAGAAGAGACCCCATTCCAAGAGGTGCACATTGAGACAAAGACTTCCCATCAACAATCCCCAATGGAGAAGGATATGTCAGGCATGCTGTCATTTCTGAGAAGTGATTTGGACCAACAATTGGAGGACACAACAGTGATCAATAGGCTTCCAGAAGAGGATGTTATCCAGGAGAAATGGCAGCAAGTTATTCTTCCCCAAAAGAAAGGTTCTAGAGAAATCCTTAAATCCTCTAGTGATGATAAAGGTGTTCCACTAACATATATGAAGTGTGAAGAAAGCAATAGAGCAAAGCTGCCTCATGATGTAGAGCTCAAAGCACCAGCACCAGCTTCTATAGAAGAGACCCCATTCCAAGAGGTCCGCCTTGAGAGAAACACTTCTCTTACACAACCCTCAACTGAGAAGGATATGTCAGGAATGATATCATTGCTTAGTGGTGACTTAGAGCAAAGATTCAAAAAGCCTGCAGTGACGCAGTATCATTCAGAAGAAGATACTGTCCATGAGAGTTTTGAAGAAATTATATTGAGAAAGGACAACAAAGGGCAAAGATACATATACTCTTCTGCACATGAAACTATGTCAAGAGAAGATGAGGAACACAACATTGTGGATGAAGAACAGTGTATGGAAAATGCACATCGGAAAGATATAGCTGAAGTTGAAAGCTCTGAGGAGTTCTCATCTGAGGCTAAGCTTAAAACTACACCCATTGAAAGGTTACGTTCCAATGTCTTTGATGACATCATCCTGGACCAGCAACAGTCCTGGAAGACATATAGTGCAGATATGCCACTGAGACCTGCAGACTTGGAGAGCCCCTGCACTGTCATTTCTGATGACACAGACAGATGGCCATCTCACAGAGACTCACTTGAGGCAAGTCCTGTCATGGATGATAGATCCTCCAGGAAATCTCCAGATTCAATAGAGCCAAGTCCCTCCAGAGAATCCCCCTGCCCAGATTCCCTAGAAGGAAGTCCCACACACCAAAAGGACACAGATTTCATTACTGGGAAAACAGTGGTGTACGAGGACTATTCTTCCCAACTTGAAGCCTGTTTTGTTTATGACAGAAATATTTACAGAGATGATGATGAACAGGAAAATACTCTGGAGAAGACTCTCCAACTGGAAAGTGAAAGTATGGCAGATGTGCATTTTTCTTCTTCACCAAAGACACCAAACAAAGACAAGTTGAGCACTGACTGTGAAATGTCTGACCCTGAAGGTTTATCAAAAGCCATGAGTGACAGCTCTGTCATTGAAGATGACAGAGAAGGGGATGATATCACCACAAAACAATTCACCCCAGAAGAGGAGATGTTTAAAATGGCCGCAAAGATCAAAACCTTTGAAGAAATGGAGCAGGAGGCCAAAATGAAAAGTGGCAGGAATCTCTCAGAAACCTTTGCTTCATCAGAAATTGATGAAAACAGTGAATTTGTGTCAGACCAAAGCCCAGCCACACAACATTACATCAGCACTATACTAGATGAAATCTCTGAAAAACATGTGACAGAGAGCACACGTGAACAAAGGGAAGTAGCAGCTGTGCGCATTCAGGATGGATGGAAGGATGAGTTAGAAATTCAGACAGAAGAAAGCATCAGTCCAATGGATGAATGTCCCCTGTTTTCAAACCCATCTTACAAAGAGGTAGATAAATATGACATAGAGTGTGACGAGATTTCTAGAAGTTCCACAGTTGACACCCAGTCATCTATTAGAGCGATACATGAACACAGTGCAGAATATGATGCAGCAAATAAGTCATCAACACTGCCAGATTGCTCTAGTTTCAAGACTGAGCCCCACACTATTCTCTCAAAATTTGAAGAGGCTGATGAAGTGTGTACCTATCAACATGAGACAGTTGCTGAGGACTCATTTTTAGAAATAATATCTACAGAAGAATATGAACAAGGAGGGCTTGTGCCTTGGAATGCTAACCAAGCTTCCGCTTCTGCTGTCGATGATGATGACGATGCAGCCTTCAATGCAAGGGTTGAGGCTGAGGAACAAAAGATTCTTAATCTTGCAGAGGATAGACTGACACCTGACACAACACCGGGTCGTACACCAAATGAGGATGGAACGTCTAACCCATTTCAGTTTCAAGAAGGGAAACTGTTTGAGATGACCCGGGGGGGTGCTATAGACATGACTAGAAGAAGCTTTGAAGAAGAGGGAGAAGGAGAAGGACGTGGATTTTTTCACATAGGAGAACACCCAGTTGATGAAGTGGTGCCAGAGGGGGCTGGAGAGGATATAGATATTACCTTCCAAGAGATGCTAAGCTCACCAATTGAGAGTACCATTTCCAAGAATCCTGTTCCTGAACCTAGAACTTTAATTAAAAATTTGGGTGAAAGGTCAGAGACTAGGCACCTGCTTTTACATACTAATAATGATAGCTCTATAGAGGTTCCGCTGGGATCCCCCCCTGCTTTGGAGAGCTTAATCAATGTTCAGACTGAAGCTATAAGCCACAAAAACCTTAGACTAGACTACCTTGACTCTACTATAGCAGACCTTCAATCTGCCACGTCAACCATTACTCGTTCAGTGCACTCAGAACAGAGCCCTGATTCCTCAGAATCCTCTGTTGAGGATGATGAGGATGAAGACGAGCAGTGTTCAGTCATTGAGATGCCATCTTCAACTAATACTCAAATAGAGTTCTCCAGTGTGTCTGCAGGGTCTGACATTCTAGCAAGGGACATGGAAGATAGCAGTTCAAAAATCCCTGTCAAAGCTTTGGTAATGTCACAGCTGAACCAGGACCAAAGGTTGGATCAGGCGGAAACAACCTTCAAGAATCGCAGGACTAGATCTGAGGATAATAATGGCACAAGTAAGGACTCCAAGAAAGACAACAGGAGTCATTCTGCTAGTGACCATCTTACCAATAAATCCAGATGCTTAACTTCGAGACTACCTATCATGACTAAAGAGAAATCTGCAGCTCACTCATTCCGCCAATCTTCGGAAATCAGCAAAGATCAACTTTCTCTGTCTGGAGTGGCATCTATTCAGTCTTCATTAGATACTGAAGATATCAGCAGTGTTGATAACAGAAGTCCAGATTCAGTTATCTTCAAATATGATAGCCCACCCTGGCAGAGCTCAGATCCTGATGTGAAACGCATGTCAAGCATGCAGCCATCTTCTGTGACAGAGGATGTGTTTGAATCCAGGCCCAACTGGGATGACACTGTGGAAACCCAGATGCAGAGAATCAACGATGACCAAACTCCAGAGCATAAGCAAGGTATTCCCAGATCCACATGGGCATTCGCTTTCCTTATATTCTTTTATTCTGCCAAGATGTCTTTCCTATTCCTCAGAACACATTATCACATGTCATTTTGTGTTGTGTTTTTCTGTCATTTGTTTTGCTATGTTATCTTGTCCCATTTGTTTTTGAGTTGTTTTATTTATATTTTCAGTGTATTTGCTCTTGTGGTTCTTGGTATTTATATATACAGTATACTGTATATATATTGTATATTGTGTGTGTGCGCGCGTGTATGTGTTTGCGCAATCTCAAGATTGACAGACCATTAAAAGAAATAGATTTTGGGGCTTTTTTATGGTTCACAGATTATTTCCTATACAGTATTTTACTAACCCAGTTTTTCTATGACCTCATTACTGGCATCACCTGGCATCAACATATTATTAACATTGCTCATGCTATGATATACTGATAATGTGCTGGTTGTAAGTACTAAAACAAATCTCTAGAAGCTTTTTTTTGACTAATCACCAAATTAAACCCTTACCATCATCCATTTCACATCATTATCCACTTCAAACTATTCAGCCTATAACATTGAGGCCACAGTAACGACTTAAGAACACAATTCTTTAAACAATCTTTTTCACATAACTAGAATGTTATAAATGATGTTATGGATTTTAGTTTTGCATTTTATTCAAACTCTGTCTGAGAGTAATGTTCGACTATGACGGTGTCTCTAGTGGATTGGCAGGATGATGTTGACAGGAAAGAAGAAACGCTCGCAATCATTGCAGATCTTCTTGGATTCAGCTGGACTGGTATGATAACAAATAATGTTATTTTGCCTCTTTTTCAACCCAGGTTCAACATTATTTTGATAGAAATGAGACAAAGAGATGGAAAAGCTTGTTTTAAAGTTACTTTGTCGTTTAAGTAATATTAAAGGTGCAGTGTGTAGAATTTTGTGTCATCTAGCGAACAGACTTGGCAGAAATGGAATATAATATACAAGTATGTATTAATTAGTGTATAATCCCATGAAAATAGAAATCATTGTGTTTTCGTTACCTTACGACTGAGCTGTTTATATATACATAAGAGCAGGTCGCCTTCCATGGAGGCCACCATGTTGCACCGCCATGTTTCTACAGTAGCCCCCAAGCACTGGTTCTAGAGAGGGACTTTCATATTTTTTGTGAGTTTCGCAGCCATTCTCCTACACGGAGGGGAATTCAATTGATTTCAATCTGCAACCTCACCTCTAGTGGCTGCTAAATTCTACACACTGAAACTTTAAACTTCAAGTAAGGTTACATCATTGCCTTGTATGAAATTGAATGCGGCATAGACCAGTAACTCACAGTACAGAATATGTTCTGAGGAGTATCTTAATAAAATAAAAACATTTCCATATGCTGACTGCAATAGTCCCTATTAGCTATATGTCAGTTTATAGACAGTATATGTCTATAAAAAGCAACAAATCAGAGAAAATAGTTAGATTTATAATTCCTCAATTTAAATGAATATTAAAAATTTTAAATGTCAAAATCTTGGTTTTTAAATCATATCCAGTATCTCTTAAGTGTGTGAACACATACAGTGCAAGAAGTTTTTTATTTATTTAGCACTGTATGCTTTTTCACCAGAACTGGCAAGGGAGCTAGAATTCAATGAGGACGAGATCCAGCTTGTAAGGACAGAGAATCCCAACTCCCTTCAGGAGCAGAGCCATGCCTTGCTACAACGCTGGACTGAACGAGAGGGGAAACACGCCACAGGTAGAATTATGTGTAGCATGTATCAAGTATTGACTAGAAGAAAAGGTTTGAGAGCTCTTCTTTTCTGATTTAATACTTTAATACTTCCACAGAGGACTGTCTGATCAAGAGGTTGACCAAAATCAACCGTATGGACATTGTCCACCTCATTGAAACTCAGATGAACAAGTCAGTTCAAGAGCAAACATCTAGAACCTATGCAGAGATAGAGAAGACACTGGATCACAGTGAAGGTATTAAAACTTCTAAATTTGAATACACAAATATAACAAGCTGAGCCATGCAAAAAACAATGGTAATATTTTTATTTGTTTATCTGTGTCTGTATGTGATTCTTTTTTCTCAATATTAGTGTCAGTAGCCCTATCATCAGTACAAGAGGATGTAGACAGCCCTAGACTAGTGCGAATGGTGGAGTCAGACCACAGACCACCACCAGCTGTCTCTGAAGAGGACCTATCAGTAGCATCCCTACTAGATATTCCTTCATGGGCAGAGCCAATTGGGCACACACACTCAGAGAGCATGCACGGTGACTTGTTGGAAGATCTGGAGATTCCACAGTAAATCTCCTTTTTTACATTATCTCGAAACACAACTTTCATCCATCACCAATACAGTGGCTAGAAGGCCATTAAGCAGAATTACATTTTATGACGCAAGTTTATTTTTGTGTTTGTGTTTCAGTGAATTAAATCCTAACCTGTGGACCTCAGAGGATGTATTAGCGCAAGAATCTACAAATAATGACAATAATGATGAGCAAGTAAGTCCACCTTCCTGTTCAAAAGAAGCAGCACTGTCAAGGTTACCATCTCAAGTATATCAAAGTTTCCACAGTGTTGCAGGCCATTCCAAAGAGGGCGACATTATGGCATTGCACGCCAGTGATGAGGGAAAAGTCCCTGATGTGTACTACCAAACCACATCACTAAAGGAAGGTGGTGCTGCAGATGAAGGGTGGCAATCGCCTGATGCTCCGAGAAAACGCTCACCTATATCTATTAACGACTTTGGTTTAAGCCTGTATGAATCAGACCAGGCTGAGACAGACTACATTGAGCTTTGGGATGGGTTTAGAGATATACCACAGCTTGGTTCTTATATCTCCACTGCCTCTTTTACCCATATCCCTAAAGCCAAGCCCAAGTCAAACAAACATAGTGACAGTGTAGCCCTGGTCCCAACCCAATTAACCTTGAAAACAGATAAGCACCAAGTAACTCCGGCCATGACTGAAGAGGACAAAGATGTAGATCTAATAGACAGGGTCTCTCAGAAGCATATAGACAAGATCACAGACCATTTTTACAGAGTACTTTATGGCCATGATGAGGAGCCCCAGATTTCTGCTGTGGAAAGAGACCTCAAAGTTTTCAAGTCTGATGACCATGGGTGTGTCCACACTAAAGACCTGCCCTTCATTGATGAACATGGAGAGGTCTCGAGATTATACGATGACCACTCCCCTGAACCTGTTTTCACAACAGCTAAGTACAGTATGGAGGAAATTGACAGACCCACTCAAATTTATGTACAAAAAAGCATTTTGCAACATAGTCTGGAAACTATTGATTCTGCTCAGGTGGCCAATGACTCATCTGACAGGTGCCCTATTTTGTATTCCATCAGTCCGAACACTGACTGTGTAATCGTCAGAGCAAAGACATCTTATATCTCTGAGTGCAAGGCTGTCACTTCTAGCTTTTTAATGCCTGCCATCCAAATCTCACCAAAGCCACCCACAAACAATATAACACGACATAGCACACTTAAGTCTTTAATCACAGATTATTTGCCATATGAAAAGGAGTATGACTCTTTTTCATCTATTTCAGAAAGAAGTTTCTCCCCTATAGATGCAGAAATGATGAATGAAGACATAGCTAGACTATCGTCTCCTGAATCTGTTATGTCAGTTAGTGATTACAGGGCAATGTCACCTGACTCTCCTATTGGGACAAGGAGAGTTTTGTCTCTCGACTTTCTCAGCTCATTCAATGATAAACGACCTCTCTCCCCTAGATCAAGTCGATGCAGTTCACCAGGGGACACAATTAAAATTGAACTTAAAGAAATAAATTATTGTTTAAAGGAATCTGGAAATGAAAAGGATGTTTTGGGTTTGGAAGGCTCACACAGTGTGCTAAGTTCACTCTCCGCTCCAGTGTTCTCTGATGACATGTGTTTTGATTCACCTATGTCTTATGAGTCTGTGAACGAGTACAGGTCACTGTCTGATTCTTCATTGCCTGAGTATAGTCCACCTATACCTGAATGTGTAGTGATAGAGGGAGAGCACAAATTATCCTCACCTGTGACATCAGATATAGACTATGATGATTTGCTTGAAGATTTGTTGACTTGCAAAAGACTATCTTCACCTGATTCAATTTTATCTGTTAACCCTCATAAACATCTTGTGTCAGACTCCCCAGTTGCACAATTTCTCCCCTCATTACCAGAATATTCAGTATCTCTTTACACACACAGGGCTTCCTCATCTGAGTCAATCTATTCTGATCTGGAGTATTCTGGTTTATGTCAAGATGAGGTACATGCACAAGAAAGACCAGAATCCCCAGAATCGGAATTGTCAGAAACAGAATATGATGGTTTGTGTGAAAGAAACCCATTAGGCACTTCAATAGAATTTGCAAATGCAGACAATCAAGTTAAACTACAATGGGATGTGCTTAATTTCTCCTCAGTTCCAACGTACGAACCAGTCACTTCCAAAACCTTATGTACAAATGACAAAAATCAACCTCCTCTAGATGACCTGTTGAGAACAAGTTATGGTGCAAAAATCTCTCAAAATTGTGATCCCTCTCTAGTCCCTGGAGGTAGTCCAAAAGTGCACAGAAACATAAATATTGATGACTGCAAGTTTACCCCAGAGGGAAGGTCGAATTTTGCTAAGTTAGTTATACACTCTGATGTGAGATCGTCTTCACCTGAATCTGACATATCTCAGAGCAGTTACTCATTCCTGGAACTCCTACTCTCTGAACCAATCCGAGCTCAGCTAAGGAGTCAACACTGTGATTATCTTTTATTCTATTCAAATGAAAATATATCCCATGAATTTAAAAATACTCTTTATGCACCCCTCTCTGCTCCAAAAACTCAAAGATATGCAGATGTTGTCCGAGGTAGCCATAGTGAAAATTCAGTGCTTTCATGTGAAAGAACCCACTCTGTTCAATGTAGATATGCAATGTCTGAATTCTCGAAATCACCATCCTTCCTTGAGCACTGGCTCTCTCAGTTAGAACTGCAATCGATAGAGTGTGTTGCATCAATAGGAGAATCAAACAGAGATGTTAATCAACTGAGTAAAAGGACTGAATGTGAACCAATCATACAAAAGGATGATTTTTCATTTTCTGATGAGACATATTCCCATTTACAAATAGCTTTACCTGAATCCATTATAGCAGTAGAGTGTCGATCAATCTCTACAGATTCACCAATTCCACAATTAGACACTCAGTGTTTTGAAAATGATGTACAGCTTTCAGGAAACATGTTCTCATCACCAGAATCTGTGACACCAGTTGAACAGCACAAATATATTTCCATTGACCCAGCTTCTTACCATCTTAGCCATCAACATTGTGATTATTATTTACATTACTCTGAAGGTAAACCATTATCCCCGCTGTCAGGTTCATTAAACCAGGAGGATTCAAGATGTTTTCCTAAAGAACTGCTTGATGAGAACAGAGTAAACATCCTTGAGACATTTGTTGCAAGTCATCAAATTGATCAAACATTGATGAAACCAAGCATGGGATGTGATGTGGAAAATTCAATAGTAACTTCAAGAAAAAACAGAAAAATATCTCCAGAATTTATGGTTTTCAACATTGTAGAAAGGCCTAAGCACATTTTGGAATTTCAAGGGCTTTCTCAGCAATCTGTCATAATAGATTCCAATTCTGGAAGCACGATAACCCAGTCTTCTCGTGAGTTTTCAAAATACATAAGAGCTGAGTCCCCTGGAAATTTTGTATGCAATGATTATCCTCCAAAGAAAGAGACAAAAAAAGGTAGAATAGCTATAGAAACAAATAAATCAGTCTTGGCGTCAAAACCTTTGTCATATGCAGATGCTATTAAAGGTGTTTCTCACGAAAAACCATTAGAGTTTTCTGTTGAGGAGACACCATTGGCTGCTAGACCACTTTCACCAGAATCTATTCCATCTGAAAAGGAGGACAGCCAGACATTACTTGACAATTGGACTGCTGATTTAAGAACAAATTCCCCAGAATCAATAGCATCTCAAGGTGAGTGTCGGCTCCTTTCGCCTGACTCACCTGTTCCTCAATTCAGTCCTCAGTGCTGTGATTCTATTGACTACTCAAGGACTAGGTCCTTTTCACCAGTATCTGCGGCTTCAGAATGGGATTGCACTGAGTTGTATCTTGAAAACGTATTTGTAGAGACAAGGCTGGATTCTCCAGTTTCAGTTCTATCAGACCGTGTACTTGAAAATTTGTTAGTTAGAAGGCCCATGACCCCAGAATCCAGATCTTCAGATGTTGATTATTCGATGCATCAAGACTCGTTGGCAGACTTTAGGCCATCCTCACCAGAGTCTGTAGCATCTGTTGAGCCACATTTTGGGCCTTCTCAGGTGACATTCATCCACCTGCACAATCAACATTGTACCTACTACCTAGATTACTGTGAAGGGAGACCCTCATCATCACTGTCAATGATGTCAGACACAGAGTATTGTGGATATTGTCTTGAGGAGTTGTTTGACGAAAACAGAGCAGATTCACCAGACTCAGTTACGTCACAAGTCAAGCAGCATGAAACGGATGTTCCCCTGACAAATCGCACACTTAGTTCAGCTGCAAATCCTTTGACAAATGGAGATGTTGTTAAAGATGTTTCCCAAGATCAACAATTAGAGTCTTCCTTTGAGGAGACATCTTTGGATGCTAGACGAATTTCACCAGAATCTATTCCATCTGAAAACAACAGAAAAATATCTCCTGAATTGATCGTTTTCAACCTTGTAGAAAGGCCAAAGCACATCTTTGAGTTTCAGGGGGTTTCTCAGCAATCTGTCATAATAGATGACAATTCTGGAGGCCCTCTAAACCAGTCTCCCTGTGACTTTTCAAAAAACATAAGAGCTGAGTCCCCTGGAAATTTTGTATGCAATGATTACCCACCGAAAAAAGAAGCAAAAAAAGGTAGATTAGCTATAGAAACAAATCAATCAGTCTTGGCGTCAAAACATTTGTCATATGCAAATGTTGTTAAGGGTGTTTCCCAAAATAAACCATTAGAGTCTTCCTTTGAGGAGACACCCTTGGATGCTAGACCACTTTCACCAGAATCTATTCCATCTGAAAACGAGGACTCCCAGACAATACTTGACAATTGGACTGCTGATTTAAGAACAAATTCCCCAGAATCAATGGCATCTCAAGATGAGTGTCGGCTCCTTTCGCCTGACTCACCTGTTCCTCAGTTCAGTCCTCAATGCTGTGATTCTAATATTGACTACTCAAGGGCAAGGTCGATTTCACCAGTATCTGTGGCTTCTGACTGGGATTGCACAGAGTTGTATCTTGAAAACTTATTTGTTGAGACAAGGCAAGATTCTCCGGTTTCTTTTCTATCAGACCGTGTACTTGATAATCTGTTTGATAGTAGGCCCTTGACCCCAGAATCTATATCTTCAGATGTTGATTATTCGATGCTTCAAGACTTGTTGGCAGACTTTAGGTCATCCTCACCAGAGTCTGTAGCATCTGTTGAGCCGCATTGTGGGCCTTCTCAGGTGACATTCATCCACCTGCACAATCAACATTGTACCTACTACCTAGATTACTGTGAAGGGAGACCCTCATCATCACTATCAATGATGTCAGACCCAGAGTATTGTGGATATTGCCTTGAGGAGTTGTTTGATGAAAACAGAGCATATTCACCAGACTCAGTTACATCAGACGTCAAGCAGCATGAAACGGATGTTCCCCTGACAAATCGCACACTCATTTCCTCTGCAAAACCTTTTACATATGCAGATGTTGTTAAGGGCATTTTCCAAGATACACCATTCGAGTCTTCCTTTGAGGAGACACCCTTGGATGCTAGACCACTTTCACCAGAATCTATTCCATCTGAAAATAAGGACAGCCAGACATTACTTGACAATTGGACTGCTGATTTAAGAAGAAATTCCCCAGAATCAATGGCATCTCAAGATGAGTGTCGGCTCCTTTCGCCTGACTCACCTGTTCCTCAGTTCAGTCCTCAGTGCTGTGATTCTATTGACTACTCAAGGACTAGGTCCTTTTCACCAGTATCTGCGGCTTCTGACTGGGATTGCACAGAGTTGTATCTTGAAAACTTATTTGTTGAGACAAGGCCAGATTCACCGGTTTCAGTTCTATCAGACCGTGTACTTGAAAATCTGTTTGATAGTAGGCCCTTGACCCCAGAATCTATATCTTCAGATGTTGATTATTCGATGCTTCAAGACTCGTTGGCAGACTTTAGGCCATCCTCACCAGAGTCTGTAGCATCTGTTGAGCCGCATTGTGGGCCTTCTCAGGTGACATTCATCCACCTGCACAATCAACATTGTACCTACTACCTAGATTACTGTGAAGGGAGACCCTCATCATCACTATCAATGATGTCAGACCCAGAGTATTGTGGATATTGC
>OMKR01102443.1:0-13169 GCA_900302355.1 Cyttopsis rosea
AATTAATGTAATGTGACAAACAAGGGGCCAAATCGCATCTACTTGTCGAGCCGAAATCCAACAGTGTCATGCATGTCCCTCTTGGATAAAGGGGCGGGGCTCAAATAGATCACAAATAGATTTTTTTAACCTTTGACCTTTGCTGGCTTCACGGTAGAGTTAGGTGACAAACAAGGGCTCAAATGATATGTTCTCATTGAGACGAATCAAACAAGCTATAGCTCAAACAACTCCAACTAATGGTTCAGGAGGTCTATATTAAAACAGATCGCTAGTGCGCGGATGGTGCCCCGGCTGTCTATGTCGCCTATAGCAAGAGCCGGCACTACTCATTGGGTAGCTGTATCTACATCATCCCATGAAGAAGAAGAAGAATGAAGAATAATTTATTGATCACACATTAACCACACACATGCGGAGGGTGACACACACATGCAGGAGTGGCGAACGATGAGATATAGTCTCTGCTTTTTATCCCATCCTGGCCGTCCTTCCTCCAGGGGCAGCCAGGAGCAGTGGGCAGCCCTCACTTCGTCGGCGCCCAGGTACCAATTAGGTATGATAGGCCAGCCACACGCAAAACCCCTCCCCCAGAGCCTAGAAGTTCACTGTTGCAGGTGCTGCTGCGCCACACACACTCACTCAAGTGTCTAATCAGCACGGCTGGAAATGTGGTCAGTCTACAGCGTACAAACCTAGACCCTAGCCATGTGGCTAGGGTCTAACAACTGCTCTTCATTAAAGTAAATGAGGATTTGAAAAACAGCATAGTAGTATTTGATCTTTCTCTCTCTCTCTCAATTTCAATTCAAATTGGCTTTATTGGCATGGGAAACAGGTATCTACAACCAGACAATATTATTATATTTATAATACAAAAACAAGGCTATACGTACAGTATATCATAAATAAACACTGACATTTATATACAGTTAAATTGTATAAATTACTAGAGGACGTGCACTGTACGTATTGGCGGCCCCCGTTTAAATGTCACGAACAATCATTGGTTTAAATGTGGTTCTGTCTTTAACAAAAATAGTCGGACAATCGTCACCGGGACATGATTCAATCGATTCATTATTATGACTATGAAGACAAAATTCCGGGAGAGATTACTGAGGGACACACATTCGTATGTATATATGATTATATATACATATAATATAAACTACCCATGATATGAATGATATATTAGCCTCTACCTCTATGGACTTCCGTAGAAATGGAGTTCAGATCATATTCCCTAGGTGAGCCACAGTCTCTCCAGCATCTCTGCCGGTTGCCGAAGGACAACCCCGTATCACGCTATTTATCCACAGGACACTGAACAAGACAGACAGATTTATCTCGTGACCAAGAGAAAACGACTTTGTTATGTCGTGTTTGTCAGGATAGATGGCTGATGTTCAAATTTGTTTCATTTCTAGACACTAAAATTTTATTTAAGATAAAATGTCACTCCCTCTGTTTTTTTTATTACCCTGTATATATATATACATATATATATATATCTTCTGTCCTGTCCTATATATTCAAATTTTCAGCAACACGCGCATTTCGCATTCATTATCTTTGCCTTTTGTTTTATGGTCACGATTCATCTCATAGTTGGTTGGCTTGGTTCCAGGCTTAAAACTCTTTATATACTGTAAGTATTTTCTGAAATGTGTGAATGAATGGGAAATTCACTTCCTGAAACGCGGAGCCAACACAGAGCCAAGTGGGCTCCTGTGATAACGGGATAATGGAACCCAAAATAATAATATTGCATGGCATCTACAGACTTCTGTAGAACAATAAAAAAAATTTTTTAATAAAATGACCCCAAAAAAACAGGATGAAATAATGAAATAAACCTGACAGTGTACCAGAGAGATAAACCTAAACACAACATTTTTTGTGCTTTGCAGGCACCATTCCTGATGCCTGATTGTCAAAGTATTGAGCTGTAAATTCAGAAATTATGTTCAGATAAACAGATGTATAGTTCTGCTGTATACACAGATGCACTGATATGACATACCCACACCCCCAAAATAAATAATAAAATAATATCTAGCAAATAAATGTTCTCTCCCAAAAACAAAAACATAAAAGATTCCCCAGAAGACAAGTGATCAATCTCACTCTGCCTTTCCTCCCCCAAACCCAAAGACTGGAGTGCAGATTTATATAATTGAAAGTCTCCAATCAACGCCAGAGCAAACAACGTGAATAAATACGTTGTGCAAATCAGGACGGATATAATCCTGGGGTGGGCGGATGTGAACGTCCTGTAGTGTTTCACACAGGTGACATGCAGAAGACATGCTTATGCAACAATTGCATTTGGCATTTGGCACCACCAGCCCAACACCTATGTTTCTACAACGTTGTAATACTGTGACGTGAACATTAAAGTTGCGGTGTGTAGTATTTAGTGGCCATTAGCTGTGAGGTTGCAGTCTGCAACCAAATGAATTTCCATCCATGTAGGAGAAGCTACGGTGGCCCGCGAAACTCGCAAAAAACTCTCAAGACCCTCTCCAGAGCCAGTGTTTGGTTTGTTCATTCTGGCCTCCATGGAAGGCTGGAATCCGCTCTTATGTATATATAAACGCCTCAATCTAAGGTAACGAAATCACGATTCTTATTTTTATGGGATTATACACAAATTAATACTTATGTATTACCTAATGTATACCTAATGTATTATTCTATTTTATTCTATTATATAATATTATATTCCATTTCTGCCAAGTCCGTTCTGCTAGATGCCACTAAATTTTACCCACTGCACCTTTATAGGGTAGATTCACTATTTTTCTTTTTGGTTCCCATAATTTCTGACAGACAACTCTTAGATTTAATTTTATCTTGATTTATCTTTATTTATTTAGCATTGTTTGAGTTTGGCGAGGCAAACATAGGCATGCTTAATGAGCTAGAAATATTGGAGTGATGAGCTTGAATCCCCCCATTGGATAGAAGAGTAGAGCCTGCAGCAGCGCAGCAAGCAAGCAAGCAGCAAAGCATTTAGGGCAGGATTGGCTGCTTAAATAGGCCTGTGGCGCTGTCAAGTTGTCTGACAGAACTAACTCTGCATAAATGCTTTGCTATTAAGAAACCTACCACTCTGCTGTAGCTATTCACAGTGCTTAAATGCAGTTCAGTGCAGTTCAAAGAGGCAAATGTTTTAGCCTTAAAAACGTTCAATCTCATTTTCTAAAAATGAGAAACTCACATTATAGTCATATGTGGCTTTGTGTATTTTCATCACAAAGTGATCGGGAGGTAGCCTAATTAAAATTGTGAGTAGTTTTAATTGTCATCACAAATAAATGCATGAACTAGAAGTGCCTCTGTCTGTGTGTGTGGAACCTTCCCGCGTTTTGATGTTTTGAATAACATTTGAATCATCTGTACTGGTTGGTACTACACTACACAAACCCAATATACAATTGCTTGGGAATGACATATATTACTGGTAAAGAATAAATAACAGAAGATTACATACAGTATATGTGACCATGGTTCTCTGAGTGAAGAGACTATCTCTTGACAGTTATTTTCTCTTTAACCGCTTGAGGATACAGACACAGACACAGACACACAAAGTAATTACTGTGTCTTCAAACAGATATACTCACAATTGTTTAATGAATAGAAGTTGAATAATATGACGCAGAGCAGGTTTGTTTTCAGGAAAATTAACCAAGAGAACAGACAGAAAGCAGATCTTATAGGAAAAGCTGTGAGATCGCCGGGCTCTTCAAGGCCACTTTGATAAGACGAACAATGGTGCCCTGTTCTACCGTGCGTGTGTGCGTGCATGTGTGTGTATGTGTGTGTGTGTGTGTGTGTGTGTGTGTGTGGGTGTGTATGTGTGTATGTGAGTATGTGTGTAGGTGTATTACTATTTTTCTACATTTTTCTTGGAGATGAAACATCTACATAAACAAACTTAAAATGATAGCTAACACATGTTCAAAGAATAGATATAGGATGTACAAACAATATATATAAAATAAAACCTGGAGGAGAAAAACCCAGTGTGGGATAAAAACTCTTCTTGGCTGGTCCAGGGAAAAAGTTGACCTCATCACAAGGCAGGGCCGAGGGTGGCGATGGACCAAGGGTTTGGATAACAGGCATCTTCACCGTCCATATCTTACCCGGAGGCACCATACTTATGCCAGACTTTGCCTCAGGCGCCGTCATTGCCTTCAACAGCCATTGGTCGATAGCCAGTCCAATGGCCTCATCGTCGGGGTGGTCTGGGACGTCCTGGGGAGGTAACACAAGGAAATCATTAGTTTCATCCACCAGGAGTGCTGAATCAGACATTGCAGACATCATCGCCATTTGTTGTTTTGTCAACATTTTTATTAATGGTACACCAGGGGCATATTATGGAAGTAACTCCTCCCGCAATCTGATTTTGGGCTTTAAACATGTTGGGGACCCCCCTTGGAACTCCAATCCACATAAATTGTGGGGACGTCTGATGGCATATTTGTGCCAGCGTGAATCATGCAGTCCCATGTGCATGTGTGGAGTGCGTTTTCTATGCGATGGGTGTAGGCATTCATTACGGTTGGGGCATCAGATGCGGTGAACCCAGCATCCTTTTGTTGTTGCAATGTTAGGGGTTGAGGCAACTGGGAGAAAGTAACATCTTTACTACCAAATCTCTTGAATATACAATTGTGTTGGTTAACCGCTTCTTCGCCTGTAGTGCAGTATACCCCAGGCCCGGTACCAGTAAACCGGACGAAGCGGCATCTCAATTTAGGAGTAACTGCCACATCGGCTATGCACCCATATTCAGGTGTGCGTTTAGTCTTTCCCGTAAAGGTGTAAGATGGTGTGGCCAGATTGACAGTGGCTGTGTACTTGTACGTGGAACTATAATACGTGATGAAGTACAGTTCTGGTTTATCATAGCAGTTATGGTTGCGGGGCAGATTGGCACACACATGGATCAAAATCATTTGCGCTCAGTTGAATCCCCTTGAATCTAACGGTGGACGCCTGTTTTCAGGAGAATCCCTGGGGACCCCAGTTAGTGACACCATAAGGCAGGGGAATCACAGTGAAGTGGGGCCACGGGCGGGAACATATGTAGCAGGATTCGCTGTCACCATACGCTTGTCTGGCATTGTACTTTTGCTTCTGCCACCATACATTTTGATCCGATTGTATCCAGGCCTGCTCATTACTGACCATAACTGAACGTCGCATATTTTCCTAAATGGGTGCCAGGGCCTGAGGCCCTGGGGTGTTTCCATATTTCAACACCACGACCAAAACAAGGTGTAGGTGCAGCTACTTAGCTTCGGCTGATGACTCTGTTTGATGGTTGTTCATGTCAGGTCTGGATCTCGTCAGGTCGTCCACGACTTCCTGGAGGGTCCTGCCTGGTTCTGGGGATGGCGTGCAGTGGGAGAGGTGGAACAACCCGTCCGTCCCCTGTACCTTAGCTGCTGTGGGGGTAAGTAAGGTTATCTGAAATGGTCCCACCCTCCGCGGTTCGTCTCACTTCCACTTGTGCACTTTAAGGTACACCCAGTCTCCGACTTGGAGCTGGCTGTGGACAGGGTTTGGGGCGACCCCTGGTCGGGCCGCTTCTCGGGTGTTTCGGTAGATCGCTAGGTGAAGAGCAGACATATGTTTAGCATCGTTAATCAACTCATTCTCACATTGTTCTAGCGACGGGCTCTCAAATAGGGGACTAGCATTGGTCTCCCTGTCATCATATCATGGGGGATTTCAAGGTGTGTGTTAAGGTTTGTCTGGCTTCTCATTCCCATCATGGTGAGTGGGAGGGTGTCACACCAGTTGAGTCCCGTGGCATGACTGATCTCACCGATTTTAGTTTTTAGCGAGCCGTTGTCTCTCTCAACCATCCCTTGCGATTTGTGGATGGTAGACGCATCCTTTGTGGTGCTTAACCTGGCACTATTGTAGTACTCACTTTACTATGTCATTTACGAAGTGGGTGCCATTGTCTGAACTTATGACGTCCGGAATTCCAAATCGTATCATCACTTCTTGGCACAGGAATTTGGCTACTGTGCCTGTATCAGCCCTTTTGGTGGGGGTTGCTTCAATCCATCTGGAGAACACATCTATGACTACTAGCATATATCGTTTTCCTTTGATTGGTGTGATCATGTCGACATAGTCGATTTGGAGATGTCTGAAAGGTACTGATGAGACAGGGATACTTGCCATGGCCACTGGGGCTGCTTTCCTGTTGTGTGTGGCGCATGTGACTGTTTTGCATCAGATTGTTGCTGCAAGTTTTGGCACACACCAAGTTTTCTGAATTATTTTGAGTACTTCCCCCCCCCTTGCACAATGGTCAATACCATGTGCATCCATCACAAGGGTATGGAGGAGTTGTGCTGGGACAACAAGCTTCTCATTCGGGTGATCCAGAGGCCTTTGCTTGGTCCTTAATCGGCCTGGAAGGCTCCATAAAGTGTCCATGCACTCTGTTCATAGATGCCTGCTGCTGCTTGTAGTTCAGCGAGTTCGCTGGTCGAGGGAGGGAGCAGAATTTGGGCGGCTATCATGGCTGATCCTGTTGTGGCTTCTTTTGCAGCAATGTCGGCAGCGTTATTGCCATGTGTTACTGGGGTGTCTGTAGTCTGGTGGCCTGGACATTTGATGATGGCAACTCATCACGGATGCTGGATGGCCTCGAGGGGGGCGGTGATGTCAGCTGCGTGTGCAATGTCGGATCCATCTGTTCGCCTGAAACCTCTTTGTTTCCATACTGGGCCAAATATTTGCCATACTGCATGGGTGTATGCCGAGTCAGTGTGAATGTTGGTCACTAGTCCTTTGGCTAGGACACATGCTTTGGTTAGGGCTTTCAATTCAGCTAATTGGGCTGAATGGGGTGGTGACAGCATTATGCTTGCTGCTGTCTGGATGCTTCCATCTGAGGGATCTTGTGTGACTACTGCGTATTCCGGATCTGGTTCCTGTCTCATCTCTTGAGCATGATCCATCTATGTATAGGGTCAAGTCTGTTGTTTCGTCGTGATCCGGTTTCGATGGAGGTCAGGGTGTACAAGCACGAAGGCATCGACTTCTGCTAGGCATTCATGAGGGGGAGTCGTTCTGTGAGGTTGATAGATAGAAAGCGTTTGAACATAGTGCACTCCTGGTCGAGTAGGACATGCCAACCCGTGACTCGGGTATGGTGCTGGGTGACGACAATGTTCATGCTGGTCAACAGGGAGTGGAGTTGACATGACAAGACAATGGTGACTGGGTGGCCCATCGTGAGCACGGAGGCTTTCTCATAAGCCGCGGCAGCAGCCAGTTGCTGGTAGCAGGGTGGGAGTCCTTGCTCCACCACGTCCAAGGCTGATCTGAAGTATGCAACGGGGTGGGGTCCATCGGTTGTTGCCGGGATCAAGACTGCTAAACAGTGTTTGTCTCGAACACCTATGTAGAGACAGAACGTCTCTTTGTAGTCAGGGACCATTAGCGGAGCAGTAGGTCATCCACGTAGTGCAACAAGCAGCTTCCTGAGATGCGAAGAGAGGTGAGTTCTTCTTTTAGGGCTTTGTTTAACAGATGCGGGCTGTCAACAAATCCTTGTGGCAATCTGCTGTATGTGTATTGGCGTCCTTCATAGGTAAATGCGAATAGGGATTGGCACGACGGGTGGATGGGTATGGAGATGAATGCTGAACACAGATCCAGCACCGTATAGTGGGTGGAAGTCGCCGGTATCTGCGTCAGGAGGGTGTGGGGATCGGGAACCACTGGGGTTTCGGAGATTACAGCACCGTTTACGGCCCGCAGGTAATGGACGAGTCGGTAATGGGGTTTAGATACCGGTAGGATGGGAGTGTTGTAGGGGCTCTTGGTCTGGAAGAGCACTCCTGCACTCCAGGTGAACAGGCCTTCGATGACTGGGCGGATGCCTTCCACTGCTGCTGGGGTGAGTTGGTACTGATGTTGGTATGGGCCTCATTTGTTAGGTTTCGGTCGAATGACCACTGGCGAGATTCCTGTCAGGAGGCCAACATCGGTCTTGTGGGCTGCCCAAAGGACAGCGCATACTCGGGCTAGCATTTCTTCCACGGCCACATCTGGGGCCAGGGGTTGTGGGGGTGGTTCCACTGCGGGCATCATTGACCTAATGATGCCCGCATAATGTTGCATAAGGGTCAACTGGGGGTCTAGGGCGGCCATCAGTGGCATGTCTAGCCGGATCCAGTAGGACTTCCTTTCGGTGCCTACATAATTTCCGCAGGCAGTGATTCGAGTATACACACGGTCAGGTGTCACAAACAAACAAACAAACATCACAGATCATGGGGCCCATTTCGTAGGACCGATGTCCGTCTTCCACTAGGAGGGTGACGGGGGTTTTAGAGCTTGGGACTTGGTACATGTCTTGGACGTGTGGAGGAAGGGATGCTTGTAGGATGGCTCCTGCTGGGCCTAAATAGAGATTACGGATGCCAACCCCTGGTGTGGTGTCGAAGTTGCACCACAGTTCCTGGTATACCGGATCCAATGGAGGGTCCTCAAACTTTATTATAAGGTGGAATTGGTCGAGCAGTGGGTCTCACTGGTTAAGCCAATTCCTCCATTCGCACCACACGGCATGCACTGGTCCTTCTTCCATGAAGGCATACCAGTAAACTGTTCGGGTTTCGGCTAGGACTGGGCAGAGGGCTGTGGCTGAGGGTCATAAGAACAGCCCTTCTGGGGTGCATTCAATGTTTGCGTGGAGGGTGCACAGCACATCTCTTCCCAGTAGGTTAACTGGGGTGCTTGGGGAGACGAGGATTTGGGCTGTTATGACTTGGTCCTCTATAGTGTGTTCCAGTGGCATGGTGACAGGTATGAATTGTGATTTCCCAGAGAATCCTTATGTTTTCACTTGCCGTCCAGATAGGCGTAGGGGAGGTCGGGTGCCCAAGATCAGTACCTGGACCATCGGATTGGGACAGGGAGAGGTGGACAGCTGTGGAAGAATTAGCCTGTCATTCTCTAGGCCCCCCTAGTAACGGGGCTGTTGAGGCATGGGACACTGATACGCGAAGTGTCCTTCTCCTCCGCAGTTGTAGCACAGAAGGGGTCCTCTTGAGCCAGTTGGCTGTCCGCGTCCTCAGCCTCTTCCTACAGTTGGTCCTCTAGCTCCTACTGGTCCCTGAGGCTGCCTTCTAGGAGGTAGGGCTGTGCCAATGAAGGGTATGGGTGGTTGCATCTGGTAATGTTGCTGGGGCAGGGCATACCGTTGCGGTGAAATGAGGGGCTGTTGAGAGATAGGTGGGATTGGCTGTGGGGCTGTAGATAGGGTAGGGGTGTCTTGCGCATGCACTACCAGAGCCATGGGGGCCCTATTCTCCTGCTTGGCCTGTTTCTCCTTCGGTCTTTCATCTGCAGGGAGGTTGTTTCTTCGACTTTTCCTTTGGCCTTCTGTTGTTGGCGGTTCACATGGTGACTGACATGATCTTTGAACTTGTTCCAGGGCATGGAGTGCAGGGCTACCACATCTCTCAGGCTGTCCTGGACTGCAGAGAGCACCATGATCCGGAGCAGAGTAGCTGTCAGCGGAGTTTTGTCTGGCCTTTGTCCGGTAGTAGTCGAACAAACATCTGCAGCACGGATCGGTGTTGCTGGAATCGCTTCTGGTTCCTTGGGTTCTTCGCATTTTCACTTTGCTTTGCCATTATTGCCTGCTGAACTGCACACAGCATCTTGGGGTCTGATGAACCACTGGGAGGCCACGTGGTGGCCAGGGATCTACATGTGGTCTGCTTGGACCACTCGGTCATTGTACGACGGATGTCTTTGATCTGCTTCGGGTGGCATTTCAACACCGTCTGGAGAGGTACTCAGTAGGTCAGTCATGTCTTCCCTCTCCTTTTTTATTTTAATTTCTTTGTTTATTATTTTTTATTAACCCATTTTATTACAAACATTCTTTGATTACAAACACCCAAAATTTCCTGTGAAAGGTTCTCATCTTACAATTTCTAGGAAGATGATCTGTTCAAAATAGTACAGCATAATTTGTTATATTAACATTCAAAATTGGCAGTCTAGAGATGAAACAAAATCCAAATAAAATAAAACCCATCTCTCAAAGTGAATAATTTCTAAAAAATAAAACTGACCCAAACACATCAAATAAATATAACATACAAAAATAATGCTGGTAATTGTCACTAGTGCTGGTGACAGCACTAGTGACAATATCACTTTTACAACTGAAAAATGACAAAAAGGAAATACAACATTATTAACCTGGGCTGCTCTATAAATCTGTATGTGTATTTTATTTTATTTATCTATGTATTTATTATTTATTATTATTATATTTATTATTTTTATTATAATTTTTTCTGAGTCATCTACTAGATTCTGTCAATGGTCAGTCTCTCCGGTCACTCACGTAAGTATTACTAAGTCTGTGTCTCCTAGAGGCACAGGTGGGTGGGGTTAGTGCAACTCACAGTCACCAACACAGACACGCATTGACGTCGATTCCCAGTTTCTTCTCACTGTCACGTCTCTCGCCACAAACACTTCCTGTCCCTTTCTCTCATTCCCCACAGCTCCTCCGTCTTCCCTTCAGTTCTCCCTTGTCTCCAACACAACACAGTTTATGCGGACGCAACGACTATGGGCTCGGCGGCCACAGAACGTGTCGACACACTCACGGTCACACGATTTCACGGATTCATAATACCAATTATGAGCATGATTCTAACCTAAGCCAAGTGATTTTCAGTCCTAAATATATAGCTTTAGAACTTGAAATTCTACCAATACTGTTACATCCAATATATATTTTATAATAGAGACTCCTTATAATGTCTGAAAGTAGGTTGTCCGTACCCTTTTAACTCTGGTACCCTTTTTTCCCGTTTTATGTCACACATTCGTATGTTTGTCCATTTTTATTTATTTATTTTTTTTAAGACTACGTTACCAGATTCTAGAATTTGTTTACAGGAGTTACGCAATCTACCAGACCACGTCCGAACACAGAATCAACCAGCCAATGAACTAATACAGAATTAATGAAAAGGCTCTGCTCACCTCTTGTCCTAGGAGGCCCGGAGATGGCACCAACTCCTGGCTGACTCGCCAAATGACGGTTAATTTCTCTTTAACCGCTTGAGAATACAGAACAGCTGTATGACACATGACAAAGTAATTACTGTGACTTCAATCAGATATACTCACAATTGTTTAATGAACAGAAGTTGACATCAACACACAGCAGGTTCGTTTTTATGAAAATGACCCAAGAGGACAGACAGAAAGCAGATCTTATAGGAAAGGCTGTGAGAGCCGGCTCTTCAAGGCCACTTTGATAAGACAAACAATGGTGCCCTGTTATACCGTGCATGTGTGTGTGTGTTTATGAGTATGTGTGTAGGTGTATTACTATTTTTCTACACTCTCCACCCAGTTACATATTCCATATGTACGGGGACTGACCCATGGAGTCAGGTGACACACAAACTGTGAAAAAAGACAACCCAGTGAGTTTTTTGTTTTTAATTGCTCTGCCTCTGTCTAAAAAAAGGCCTTAAACACGCTGTACAAGTTTGCTGTCACACCCTACGTCGCATGTGACAGATCTGATGTGTGACACATTAGAATTAGAACCACCCCCCATCTGAGTAACTCCACCCACGGCTGGAGCACCAGCGAGTGGAGCTGCTGGAGCCAGCGGTGCGACACCACGGTGCGCTCAGTGCTTCTCCAGACACCGTGGGCAAAGTCGTAACAAACTTTTAAATTAGGCCTTTGTAGAGAGTGTATTTCAGCAAATACATTGCCTATTTCTCACATCAAATTTGTTCAGAAACCGATTTTGGTGGACTGCTAAGGTGGAAATAATGAATGTCTATCTTCTTCATACAAGTGGGAGAAACAGTTCCGGGGTGGGCGTGGCACATGCACACTAAGACATGCACATGCACACATGCACACTGAATCAGCCTTAAAGCAGACAAAAATCTGGTCTGTTCTCCTATGGGCCTGTGCACTCCCCATCCTCTGTCTGTGTGGAGTACAGAGACTGAAGTTCAACCACCTGACCCAACTGAAAGTCAGAAAGGACCTTAGGGAGGAACACAGGATTTGGCTGCAGGACCATCCCTGCCCCCTCTGGTAGGAACCTACACAGGTCCTCATGCACTGAGAGAGCCTGAAGCTCCCCCACCCTCTTAGCTGAATCCAGCACCAGCAGAAGGGCGGTCTTGAAGGACAACCACTTCAGGTCTACTGACTCCAGTAATGGGGTCCCTTCCAGGGCTCGTAGGACTCGCTCCAAATCCCAGGGTGGGAGACATGGCCTACAATGAAGGCAGATGCGCCTCCTAGCACAAGTGCCACTTGAGACATAAACTGGAGCCCATGGTTGGACACAATGTCTGTGGGGATTCCATGGAGGTGGAAGACGTGGTTCATGAGGAGGTCGGCTGTTTCCAATGTTGTGGGGAGCTTAGGGAGAACCACAAAGTGTACGGCTTTAGAAAACGCTAAAAATCGCTATGGTGAGTATAATTGTGTTACCTTGTGAAGGCGGGAGTCCAGAAACAAAGTTGAGGGCTATGTGGGACCATGCGCGGCCGGGACTGGGGACAGGCAAAGGGCGGAGTAAGCCAGCAGGAGGCTGGTGGGAGGCCTTTCCGCAGGCACACAAATGTACGGAGGTCGCTACCCATGGTGGGCCACCAGAAATTCCGCTTCAGGATGGACAGGGTGCGACTGACAACTGGATAGCAGGAAAACCGGATGGAATGTGCCCACTGCAGGACTTGGTAGTGTTGTGTCTGCCTTCAATGGTGATGTGATGATGATGGTGGAAAGGATCTCCGCCGACGCCGACTTGATTGTATAAAGCTTGATTTTATTACAGAAAAGTTCAGCATCAACCCAATTAAAAATATCATGGGGGAGAACACCTTCGTCGAAGGCCTGAAAACCATGTTCTGACCTGATCTCTCCTGTTCAGGCTTATAAAGCCTTCTACACCAGGGGTATAAAACCCCCAACCATTTGGTAACTCTTCTGACATTCCTAACTCGCCCTCGCCCTCGCATACGACCCCCAATAAAGAGGCAATGTGGTCAGATGGCTTTCTCATCTGACTCCCAGTCCAGAAACCCCCTGGGGCATCCCTTTGG
>OMKR01102445.1:0-12165 GCA_900302355.1 Cyttopsis rosea
CAGAAGACAGAATACAGACACATTTAAAGTGGTAATCCGTGAGATTACTTTTCTTAAAAGAAAATCCCATATTTTTTTTATCGGACACAAACAGAAACAGCTTTTCGATGTATTTGTGTGATGTATGTTCCCCTCCACACGCCGTCGCTATTGTTGGTGTCAGGGTCCGCCACCAAGAAGTGAAAGTAAACCGTCCATGTGGATGAACATCCACAAAAAAAATTACCCAAAGCATCTCAGCACCCTCGAATGTAAAAATATCCACACCACCGCAAGTGACAAAGAAAAGCCCAAATCAATCAATTAGAAGAAGCCAAAGGTTCCAAATGTGACAAGATCTTTGAAAAGAAACGTCGCAGTTTTCAATGTAATTCTGGGACTTGTCGTGTAATCCACTCAACACAGGCAATTAAATTATACAAAATACAATACAAAACCGTCTGTTTTTAAGAATGTCATGAGGATGACTTTGACCTCCACTGCTGGACAGAGCTCCGTCCTTGCCCTTGAAGAGGCTGTTAGACATGCAGTATAATATGACCTTGGCCTAGTTTCAAAGGCGTCTCCAAAGGAATTTTAAGGTGCGAAAATAAAACAGCTCCACAAAATCACACTGGAAGGACGGTGTCAACGGTATCGCGCCAAAATCAAATTTCCCCAACTTCCCCAATTTCCCCAACCACCGTCGGTAGAACCTTAAAACGTCTATGAAGACGTTTTAAGGTTGAGGACCCTCCTCGTGTGACCGTCAGACCAGTTGTCGTTCGGAGAGCCGAGCGGCCGAGCGGTACGGTGCCCCCCGGGAAATCCATTGATTCCCCATAATTGAGTTAAACAAGGTCCACTTGTTGAGCGCCAGAAGGTCCACAGAGGCTCCTCAGATCTCCTCATCAACAAAACCAAAAATGTCACGCGGGGAATTTGACCTTGATGGATGGATGTATGGATGGTGAGGCGTGACCTTGTTGTGGCGGGCCCTGGCTCAGGTTTAACAGCCAAGGCTTTCAGCTGCAGGTCACCTTCAGGAAGCGCGTCACGGTGGATTCAGCTGTTCGGCGCAGGTAGCGGAGATTAGCGCAGGGCTTCCATGAACGGGCCGCGAGGATGACTACGGCTAAAGAGAAAGAAGGGCGAAGGGCTTGGTGAGGGGAAGGGCATTTTACTCTTGAATTTAGACCCTTTTAAAAGACATTTAGACCTTCTTTATACCAGTATTTAGGCCTTTTAAAAATATATTTAGATCTTATTTAGAACAGTATTTAGATCTTTTTTCAACCATTTAGATCTTCTTTTGACCATTTCTTTAGACCTTCTGTAGACCAGGATGTAACCAGGCCTTAATTTAGAAATGTAGACCTCCTTTATACCAGTATTTAGGCCTTTTTAAAAGCCATTTAGACGTTCTTTATACCAGTATTTAGGCCTTTTTAAAAGACATTTAGACCTTTTTTAGAATAGTATTTAGATCTTTTTTTAGACATTTAGACCTTTTTTTGAACAGTATTTAGACCATTTTTCAATCATTTAGATCTTCTTTAGACCATTTCTTAAGACATTTAGACCTTCTGTAGACCAGGATGTAAGCCTATATTTAGACATTTATACCTCCTTTATACCAGTATTTAGGCCTTTTTTGACATTTAGACCTTATTTAGAACAACATTTAGGCCTTTTTTCAACCATTTAGATCTTCTTTAGACCATTTCTTTAGACATTTAGACCTTCTGTGCACCAGGATGTAGGCCTTTTTTATACATTTACTGTAGACCTTCATTAGACCAGTATGTGGTCTGACTGTAATTCATAAAGCCCAAATGATGATATTTTATATCAAATGATATGAGGCTCTACATTTATGAAGCCACCCCAGCAGATGGGCCAGGTTGCCATTCTGTTTAAAGTCTAAATAGATATGGAAGGAAGAGATATAAGAGCCGAGCTGAGAGAAAACAAAACAGAGAGGGGGGAGGGCTGAAGAGGAGGCCGAGGGACCTATGGAGTGAGACAATGAAGCGAGAGAAGAGGGGAAGGGTGGAGTCGTGAGAGAGAGATAAGGAGCGAGAGAAGAGAAGGGTGGGAAAGCCAGAGCAGACATGGAGGACGATCTGCCACAGTGATGTAGAGATATTATTTTAGGAATCCAAAGGAAAAGAAAGAATGACCTCTGAATTCCGCTTCTCTCCACCACCTCCACCTCCACCTCCTCCTCCTCCTCTAAAAAAAACGATCCTCTTCCTTTCCTTTCATTTCCACAGCATTTGCATTGTACACTCACCACCACCTCCCTTGCCACACACAGTTGCCATGGCGACGCTGCTGTTATTGTTTATATTAGTAACCGAGGGTGACAACGGCTTCCTGTACAAAGCATGCGACGACGTGAGTAAAACGCTTTATGATTTCCCAGTGTGGGGCCACAACCACAGTGGTTACCATGGAAACCCACCGTACACATAGTCATTGGAGTACGTAGCAGTTACATGCAAACAGATAATATACAAAAATAATTAACATAATAACATAAATAAAACAAAATTGGTTATTATTACATAATCGCCTGATCGCCGCAATTATTTGAGCTGATTGTGATCAGTTGGCAAAATCGTTTTTCCACAATTCCACAATCGTGCTTCCATCCGAATTCAATGGGAATTTTAAACCAATTTAAGAAATGTTGCACATTTCCGTTGAGTTGAGGAAAATGCACTGTCTACCCCAATGTTTAATGCTAATAAATGTATTTTCTTCATCAGGTGGACGTGTAATTTTATATTATGAAACATTATACTATGATAAAATTCATAAAAATCCATACAATAAAAGGGGACACTTCAATTGTCAACTCGCAATTATTTTAACAATGGACAATTCATTTTCGACAATTAATCGTCGACTAAAGATATCTACAGTCCCACTAAAATGCCCCTACTCACCAAAGCTATTCGCAAACCAACCATAAATATCACAAAATGAATGAACATACTTTTGTGCTATTTCGATCCTGTTACACCGTCATGGCATTATTTGGGAAGAATGCTTCCAATGGCATTGTTTTCCCCTGGCGTTAGCGTCTGGAAACAGAACCAAAATAAACCAAACGGCCTCGTAAACATCAAGCGAGGGAGCCAGACGGTGACGGAGCGGAGGTGGAGGTGAACAGTAAAACGCTGAAACAACACCAGGCGTGACGAGGAAGCCGCCACGTGAACAACTAGGTCAACGCGCTGCAGCCATTAGACCGATCTGAGAAAATGCTTCGATCTATAAAACCTGTATATCAGCAGTGCTGTGGAAAACGTGTTTGCGCCGCTTCCCGATCACCTCTGTTCTTCCATATTTGTGGCTGAACGGCTTCGGACCTTTAAAAAAACTCTGAAAAGGCTCAATGCCCAGTTCCCATTTGTCGCTTATATTTATTTATTTATTTGTTTTATATATTTATTTGTATTCCGTCGTTTCCTAATTGAACGAAACGAAACGAAACGAAACCGATATGACTGATGTAGTTTGGCCCGAGATAACAAGATAACTTATTTAAGACATCTCGAGAAATCAAAACCGATATAACCGCTGTATATATTCTATCTTACGTATACTTGTCACATGTCGATGATGGCTTTTGAAATCACTGCAGGATTACACGACAAATTTTAAACCAAAAATTATTTTAAAAACATCGTAAATAATGTAAATAACTTCTTAAAATATGATCTATTTTTATATATATTATAGATATATTAATTTTTTTTAATATAATATAAAAATTATAGGATAAATATCATTTCCTATTTTTATATTATATATATATATATATACAGTATATAAATTTTTATTTTTTTATTTATTTATTTTTTCCTCACGTTGTTGAGACGGCATTAGGAGTATTTGGCATCTCATGGTGAATGTGACGCTGTCTGTAATATTATGCACATGATAAATTAACGACTTCAAAACTCGGCCGAAACCCGTGGCTTAATAAGCGACGAGGAGTAGTCAGTGAAGTTACTGAAGCAAGAGTTTCTAGTCACTAAAAGACTCACTCTCCAATCATAAAAAAAAGTAAAATACTCCAACTCCAAATTTCAGAAGCAGCCGTGGCTTATGATTTGATCTGTGTACTTAATCAGATCATACCAAATAAATTAGTGACAACACATTTGTTATGTCACAGAGCGCCATTTCTGTAATACTAATAAGTGCTTATTTTGGATAATGCAATATGAAGTGTGTTTTCTTCACAAGTGTGTACGTGTTTTTGTTTTTGTTTTGGAGGGTTGTAATTGCATCAAGCTGCATTCACTATAATACATTTAGAATTCACCACACACATCCACACACACCACACACACGCACACTCCGAACTAATTCAGTTTCACAGCCACAGCAGACATGCTTAAAATATAATCTATTTATAAACTCCGTGTGATGCTTTGCACACACTTAGGGGTATAAATTGCATAGGGGATAACATGCTTTCCATTAAAAAGCTTGATTCGGGGAAAGTGGAAGAGTGTGACCGTCCTGTGTGAAACAGTCACTTTGAATTTGTGACAATTTGTATTCATAGTGGAATGGTTTACAGAACTTAAAGAGCTGTGCATGTTGCGGCTATAATATAAACCCTGTATGTGTGTGTGTGTGTGTGTGTGTGTGTGTGTAGTGTGTAGTATTTGCGTGCATGGGACCGGGTGTCACCGAGCTCCAGACATTCCTTGGGCAATCGTTTTACGTCTCAGGGAGAAGTGAGGCCACAGCTCGTCGACTCGACTCGACCCCCCCTCCCCAGACGCTCCCCCCCGCTGTGACCGTTAGCGTCCCGTTAGCCTCCAGACGTACTGTAGCGCTCTGAGCAGGGGATTACCCCCAAGAAAGGGCAATTGCAGCGAATCTGCGGCTTACTCTGCCCACGCACCCACAGTAAGTGCAGTCAGATGTGCAATCTGACTGCACTTACTGTAAAGCAGGGGATAATGTGTGTGTGTGTGTGTGTGTGTGTGGGCGGGGGGTGGGGGGTCTAGTGTTTACAAATAACAAAAATAAGTCATGTGTCCTTGTTCCCGACTGGCACCACACCTAGTTTGACTCAGCCAGGCTGGAGTGTAACCCTTTCCCTGGAAGGGCTATTCTTAGACTAATGACGAAAGATCAGGGGATGAGTCCTTGTTTCCCTCCATTCCTCCACCTCTCCCTCTCTGTCTTTCTTCACTCCCTCCCTCCCTCTCTCACTCTGTCTGTTGCTGTCTGTGTTTGGATGTATCGACTCGCTTTTGTTTCCCTGGTAACCGCGGCCGAGGGAAGCCCGTGATTAACAGGGAGAGAATCCTCCCCTGCAAATTCCTGCGCTGCACCCCAAGGCAAACCACGCAGAAGCCCAGAATAGAAGCCGAGGGAGACCCGAGAGCCGGGCTGTTCTTCTGTCAAAGGTGGAGGTGGGTGGCGGTGCTGGGAGAAGGGGAGGGAGGGAGGAAGGGGTCTGAGCTGTCGATATCGAACTTAGAGCGGCGTCTGGTTGGCCGCGTCTCAAACCCCTACGAAGTTTCCCCAGGCCTTCGTAGGGGTGGAAGGGGGGTTGTAATAATGGAGGGAAGTGGGTGGTGGTGGTGGCGGTGCCCTGGTCAGCCGTGGAAATCCAACTCAACGCAGATGCGTGTCTCCAGGAGAACTGGCACCACTTCTTTCACAAAAGAAATGCTGTACAAGGTGGATCCGCACTGAGTGGCTGGTGGCTATTTTCCATTAATGTTGGTGTCAGTGGCCAGTAGCATGATAACGCCTCTCAGGATGGATTATCTTGAATACCCCAGAAAACAACACAAAGTCCCAAATTATGAATAAAACTCAAACTGTACTATTGATCAGGTGTCAGTTACGCAAGAAGCAGTACAGATGCAGTCGATTTACCGTACTTCATCTGCCATAACCCCACTGAATAGCCTGCAGCTGTCCAAATAAACGCCGGGCCTTGAAGCAGTCGGCGAGGAGCGTCTCCCTCTGAGAGCCACTGCAGGGGAGGCTGTGAAGCTACAACCTTCAAGCAGAGAAGATCTGTGGAGTCTATTGTATCGCCACTCAAGAGATTATAGTTCCCATCGGGTTGAATGCGATCCTTCACATCAGGCTTTGGTGAGAGTTATGGAGAGAGAAAAAGAGTGAGCACATGGGAAACGCAGATCAATGTCACCTTCTGTGCCATTAAACTCCGCTCAAACTCTTGTTTTCTGCTGATATTGTTGACACAAATCCATGAGTCACATTATACAGTGACATTGCTGAGCTGCTCTGCAACAAGCTTTGTCTGCAGCTTGAAAGCTGCAACTTCTGCATTGCCAGGGTTCTTCTCTCCACTGACCACGTAAAATAAAGACCAATCCACCGGCAAAACCATTGTTCTTTCAAAAATTGTGGATCATGGCTTCGGGTAATGGCCTGCTCGCTTGGCCGCACCTTTGAACCCTCCGGGGACCATCTCAGTCCTCCTCCACATACCTTCTGAGACCCCCTCCAGGGACCAGCTTTGTCCTCCAGGGACCATCTTCAGCCCCCTCCAGGGACCATCTTCAGCCCCCTCCAGATACCTTCTGAGACCCTCTCCAGGGACCATCTTTGTCCCCCTCCGGGGACCACTCAGCCATTTGCGCCTCGACATCAAGCTATCGAGAACAGTGTTGCATCTGGCAAAGGATTGGGAGCCTCACTTTCATATTATCGGCTGATCTTGGGCTGAACAGGAGCCTCAAACCCGACACTCAGTACAGTGTCGGTTCCTTTTGTTAGATCTATAGATTTTAAAAATATGAACCCGATGCGATATGAACCCCCCCCACCCCCGCAGCTTCATACATATGAAAAGAGCAGCGGGGCTGCACAGGTCGGGTGTCTTCTTTCATTATGAAGGTCTTCTGCCTCGGCTTTCATGTCGTGTTTTTGGCATCCTGGGATCGGTGGTGGAATTTCATAGTACTCCTGAAACCACCTGAGGACGAACAACACAACAAAGTCAGATAAGACAACAAAGATATTGAATTTTTATCTTCCCAGAGAGTTTGGATTCAAGCAAACTGCTCAATGTCGAGCCAATATGTGTAAAGCCTTAACTGAAGAGTTTAAATGCTTAAACATTGATGTGGTGAAAAACAAAATGATTTTAGCCTGAGGAACTGGTACTTGTCAATAAAGGAGTTGAGTTCCCTTCTGTCAAAACTGTCACCCTTTTAACCCCCTTACATCTTAACTCAGCTATCACCAAAGCATGATGGATAACTTGACGTGTCGGTCCCTTGGGTCGTCTGACGCAACTTGAGACGCAATGTTTTGATTCTTTCCATTGGTCAAATGAGAAACTGATAACTATCTGCTTACTGTATTCTCTTTTGGAGTGGCTGCAGCAGCAGAACTTGCAGCGTCTGCACCCACATTAGCTTTCTCCAGATATCTGCAATACAAAAACCGTATAATATAACACACAACTTAACCATGTGGCATGGTTATTTCCCTGTATCATCTTGAAGTTAAGGGCTTTATTCAAGCTTGATAAGAAAAGTTCCAATAATAATATCAATCTAAATGTATTTTACCACAATGCAATGTTTCATTTTTGATTGCATGCTGCTTTGCGTGTTTTAAATTGCCAACTCAGAGGGAACATAAATCATATTTAAAGGAGGAGAAGGAAGAAGGTAGGAAGTTAATCTTGATAATTTTGCTTCAAATAGATATGTTTGGCCTCAGGATACAATATACATCACTATGACAAAGAGGCTCCACTACAGTCACATTATATACAGTGTGAGATTCCTTCCTCCTGAGTCTTTGTGGAGAAGATGGTATGAGTGCTCAGGCGATATACTGTAGTTCACAAGATAGGTCTTAAAACACAACTGAAGGAAACATAATTACACCATCTACTCCTCCCTCACGACTGCATTGTGTAGTAATTGATTTTCCTGCAATGGATAATTGTACAAGATAGGATGATTTGACTAAAATGAGCTTTCTCCACTTCCAACAGACCGCCCAATCAAAGGGACAATGCAGCCAAAGTTGCTTCGCTGTCGGTCAACGCCACCATTTTGCATGTCAAGTTGAGCTCTTTGCGGACACCTCACAACGACATACCATCACCATTGGAAGGGAATCAACGAATGACTACGATTGCATTGAAATGAGTTAAATTCAATGTGGAATACGCCTTCCACACATAAATGCTGGTGTGACCTTGGCTGGCAGTGATGTAAGTTTCCTCCATGACTTACTGCCTGACCCCACATCACAGGGTGTGGACTAAAGCCCCAACACCACCAGCCTCTAACTAGCACCCCCATCCGTATGGAAAAACCAGCCAAAGGACTTATTTAGTGATCTAATCCTCGCTGATTCAGTAGCAGAAATAGAAGTAATTATGTAAGGAGAAATAATCACTGCAAGCTGATGTGTGGTTGATTTAATTACTCAAATAGGGCCTTGATGGCACTTTGTGGCATACAACTGGTCATAATATTCAAAATTCTGCTTGGATTATGGATGTATAATTGCTGAATGGCACTAAAGAAATCCATAAAACTAACTTAGCAAAAATGAGTCAGTGGTGAAATCACTGACAAACGTAACACTGACATTGAATTGTTGCAGCAATTCTAAATTCAAAAACGGTGCCTGCAAAGTCCCTGGCACCAGTCACCCCATTTGTATATTTGCTGTGTTTATTGTCTTCTGCTCTGTTTGTTGAGACGAATGTGCGCTCCAGCAATAATCAGTCAGTGAGTCATCTGCGCTTACGCAATCCGACCGTCGGCTAACATTTGTCAAATTGTCCGACAACGACCGTGATGCGGTCAAAGCCGGTATAAACAAGGGCCTCCACTGTTGGACGGTGAAAGCATTCCTAAGTGGGCAGTCCGCCATCACGCACCGCTATTCCAAACAAGGATGACATTCTCCCAGCGAAGAGGCCATGAGCACATTTCGTCCACAGCCTGACTTATCTTCACAAACCCCATCAGAATCTGTTATTTGGGTCATGGGACCCAGCCTCAGAGTGACATTGTGGACGGCCGCCTACCACAGCCCTGTCGGTCCTACTCCAGCTCTGATGGACCAAACATCTCCTATAACTATATGGGCTCCTATAGTAATAAGCTTTAAATTTAATAGGAAATTGCACTTTCCTAATGGCCAAGACTCTGATTACCCACAGGCCCATTAGGGTGTACGTGTTACAACCAAGATCCACTTAAATGTTCTTTCTGCCAGTTCAGCAGCTGTATTCATTCATTCATTCACTCGCTTTATGGGAACATAAATGTGCATTGAGAACTTTAAAAGCTGGAGGTCTTTGGGATATTTCTTTGGTCTTTGGGTTATTTCCAATGGCATGCTCTCATCTCGGGACATCTGTTCAGCGTTTATCTCCACAAACGGCAAGCATTATCGAAATGGACGTATAAAACTCCCCATGAATTCAGCAGAATTAAACCCATGTTCTCCCTTTCAGAATTATGTTTGTGTTCTAACAAGCTGAGTTAATTAAGTGGAATGGTCTTAAAGGCACACTTCTCCAATTCCAGTGCCTTGAAAACAACACCGGTCTGTTGGCATTTCCTAGAAGAAAGAAGAATTTAGGATGGTAAGCTTAGTATCATAGTTATGATATAAGTGATGATATAAATAGTAATTTTTATCTTTACAGTAATAATAAATCCATAAAAAGTCCATGCGTGGAGGCTGCAGAAGGAGATTAGGCCCAATCTCAAATGCAGTGCTGGATTGGTGCCAGCGTACCATGGGAAAGTGTCACAGTTATTTACAAAAGAACTTACGCTCTGTGTTAAGCACATTTGATCGCATTACTCCAGTTCTTACAAAGGAGATAAACTCTGATCTCTGATCCGCTTTCTGGTTTGGAGCAGATTGTAATATTGGGAACCATTCCCTACGTTATGTACCAAGTGTGTAAATCAGTGTTTCTAAGACTGTATTTAATTTTACTATAAAATAGCCACCACAATAAGGGCTTGTTTGATAAAACAATACTTCAAACATGCATGTTCTTCACATTTCTGGAACTTCTGAGCACTCCTGACCTTTTCGTGAGTTCATCTGAATCGCTCAGGTGTTTCCTGCTGCACTAAAAAGCTACTGTTAATGAATAAACCCTGGTTCTGATTAGATATTGATTATTGTAGCAGTGTAGTTGATCACAAAACGAAAATTTAATCCAGATTCACACTTTTTGTGTCATACAGAATTAGCTCCTGAATCATTATCACGGCTTCTGATGGCTTATTAAAATATAGTAATGTTTACTTATACATATCAGATTGCAGAGCCGTAAATACAGGGCCTCATTTCTCATTTGTCATGCTGCAGGCATGTTGAGTTGTGTTGTTTGTTCAGCTTTAGTGAACAAACAAACACTAACAGCAAACAACTAGAACAGATGCAAGATGTGAATCCCTCCATGGCTAAATGAATGACTGAAACAGGGAAAATATGAACGTCCCATGTGGAAAACCAAGTAAGACGGGAGTCTCCTATACAGAAATGACTTTGGCAGTTCCTCTGCCATCAGCGATACATTACCGGTGGTTAAGGAGAAATATCTCAACATACTGCTATTTTTATACATAAGTAGTTGTTGGCAGGCAAAGTGGAAAACCTGCCCGTTTTAGTGCAGGCTATATTTCTGCCAGTGGCTTATACTGTGTATTCAGCAACTCAAAGTTTTTGTGTAGGAAAGATTTTGAGCAGATATCGGCCAAGAGTGGAGGGTGAAGGCAACTGAGGAAGCACGAAGCAGGGCAGTTATGAAACCATGACCCTAATCCTTCCATTGTGTTGGTCCTGTAAAGATGAAACGCAAGCTCCCCTGTGTTGGCGCCTTTCAAACATGTTTAAACTAATGGTGATCAGCAGGAATGTTCTCCCGTTTATGGCTCACATCAACTCAAAACATACCAATTGATTCGGGAGATTAACTGGACGTTAACGCGTGCCTCGGGAACTGAACTAGGTCAGTTCGTCTCGACACTACAGAAGGCCTCATGCCATGACTCAATGTAGATAGAAATGCCAACCCAATATAGAACTCTACCCTGATTTTGGTTCAGATGTACTATATAGGCTTTGTTGTTTGGGTAGCTCCTAGGGGTGGGCCAGTTGATCGGATGAAACGACTATCTGTTATTGTGTTCTGTCCGATTAGGATCGTCGTCCGATCATTTTGGGTTTATATCCGGGATCTGAGAAATCATGCTCTCACTGGGTATATCCGCTGTCCGTCATGACAAATACATCACGTGATCTGATCACGCTCCGACAGCTGCACATACGGTCCCTCCCATAGATATAGAAACGTAGATAGCGCGTTTTGCGATTTGACATGCGTCTGCATGGTCGCCGTATTGGGGAGGTCACGATCCGCCAGCAAACAAACACAATGTGCATTGTGAGGCGTAGACCTCCCCAGAAAATCGACTGCAACTCACCCAATTCCGAACCGACCTTCATGAAATTTGGTTCAGAATTAAGCGAGCTACAGTCAACCCTGCAGAGAAGTCCGCACCTCCCAACACTTACCGCACCCGTCTACAAGCGGATCCCGAGCGCCCCAATATGGCGGCAGACTGGCAGACATGTACACGTAGAAGACTCAGGTAGCGTCAGTACAATTTAATTTGCCTTTTACTACCCGCGTTCCCCTCTGGCAAAAAAATAACATCTGTTTTATTTTCACAATAAACGCGAGTAGGTCCTTTTTCTGCCTTTTTTAGGTAACATACAGCTGAATTGCTGAATTGAGATATCGTGTCAGATGCTCGAAGTAAACAGAGAGACTTATACCTTATATAACTTGTAACTTCATTTAATCTTACACATAATGAGTACAGACAAGCATCTGTCTACCAGAAAAAATTTCCACCATTTTATTAATTTGATTCAGCTGCTTCAGGCATCAACTAAAAGCACCTATATTACAAGCATGGGACCGGCCTTTAATTAATATGGTTGCCATTAGCAGTAGCAGTTTTCAATTCCTTGCCTAAAGATGACTTATTGCAATAGACTCATGTTTTTTTTGGATGAACTCAGTGACAGCTGAGTTCAAGATTCAACCCATGACAACATGAGACCCACGGTGCTCGTAACTTAGCCTGGTGAGTAAACAGA
>OMKR01102447.1:0-17102 GCA_900302355.1 Cyttopsis rosea
CGTAGCACCTGTTTTATGTATCCACGGGGGCTGTTATGAGTCTGACCCTGTGTCTGGACTCCACTCTGAGTTAAAAGAAAAAAGGTGCGCGGCCCTTAAAGCGACGAGGCGGTCGAAACTCTAGAGCTTTTTTTTTTCCCCTCATGACTCTGACACGGTAGAGTCCCGAAATGCCAGAAGCCTGGGATTCCAAAATGCCAGACGCCTGAAATTTTTATTTCAGTCTTTGTTGTTGAGCATTTTGTAGTGCTTGCAGAAGGAAGAACGGGATTCTGACCATGAACTCTTCCTGTGATTGGTCAGATATGAAGAGCGTACACATCTGCTGATCTACTAGGCACCGTGGTGAATGAGATTTGGAAAGATTGAGCTGTGCAGTTTTCCTCATCTGAGTATCTCAGTCAAAACCTTATAATTGTCAAACCAAATAAGCATTGCCCTTAAAAATCCTCCCATTGGATGTACACAATCAGGAAACAATGAGAAGATTGTATATCACGAACATGCACATACCGTACACGGGCAAGATGACTGAGAACGAGAAAGGCATTGAATCAAATGTGCAGCTTGTGGTTGTTTATCGAAAGTCATATCAAACACAACTGTCCTTTCCAGACTCTATTTTCAAGGTATCTGTTTTGTGTTAAAGACTTTTATTTTTTCCAAAATAATGTTAGTATACATATCGAGGTTGTATATATCCAGCTTGTAAAAATTAAAATAGATCAAAGGGGAAAACAAGCATACAGCAGGCTCCAAAAGTATGGTAACAGGAGAGTGAAATTTGTTATAGTTTGTATGTACTTAAGGCATTTGGATTTGAGATCAAAAGATGAACATGAGACAAACGTACAGACAATCAGCTTTTATTTTATGTCATTTACTCTACATGCATTTAGGTTTTACCATTTTACAGAAAGATGTTTTTGTGTTGACGTCCCGAATCTATATGAAGATAGCCAGTCGTGTTTTGGGTTCACACATTGCATTTAGCAAATATCACATTCAACAAGGATTTTCAAGTACTTGAAGCCTAATCCAGGCTTTTACGTAATCAAGTGAGAGGCAAAAACGTCTAAATGATGGGTTTGATTGTTATTCTCTGTGTTCCAGTGGAAAATTTCCCTCATTTCCTAATGAGAAATGTGAATTTGAAAATTTCAGCTTCCAACAGATCTGGTGTGACCACATAATAATGTAAGTCACTTTTTGGATATAGGGCTCAATAATATTGTCATCTGTAATTTGTATCTTATAGGTTAACGGAGTGTATGAGTGTATGGGAATGAGGCATGAGTGTGAATGAGTGTAGAAAAGAGTTATATTATTATATTATAGAAATTGTATTTTATTCCTGGCAAATTTGTATAGTTGAACAACTTTGAGAATTATTAGTGCTGATTAACATGCATTTAAAAATATCTACTCTGCTTGGATAGGGAAGTTATCTGTCAAGGTTGAATTGGATATAACAGTGGATGTGAAATGACAAAAAAACTTAAGTTAATTAGTCACTGAGTTTATATATATACAGTATATTGAGCAGAAGAATTTATTAGTAGAAAACATTTTAAGATGTAAGTCCAAATTCTAATTGTAGCATAAATCGTGCAGAGTAACTTTCACTGTACTTTTAGACCCCGTTTACACTTGGCATTAACATGCGTCTTTGGTGATCCGATAGCAATCGGATAGCAGCAACAAGTAGGAAACTAATGGAAATAAATACATCGAAAATAAAAACACTCTGTTTTATTGGTTTTGGCCGGAAATACGGAACCGAAACGCGCAGTGGACCGGAGATGCTCCTTCTCTGCGGTTCTCATGGCGCACCGCTGGAGAAAAAGCTCCACTCCAATTCTCTTGAGTTATGTTCACGTTTAAAATTTTCCATACAAGTAAGAAAATCAGGAAACTAGAGCAGCGTACAGTACACATGGCATCAAGATTTCAGTCTGTATTGTTTTGATTTTGCCTGCACACCAAGGTCTTCACAGCAGGGAAGTGTGATCCCATTTCTCGAGACGCATGTGGAGACGCATTTTAATGCCAGGCGTAAAGAGACTTACTGTACTTAGAGCTATCCGATTGCTATCCGATCGCCCAAGACGCATGTTAATGCCAGGTGTAAACAGGGCCTACTTTTGTCACTTTTCACTTCATTCATTGGCATTTACTTTTGGCTCTCCTTCTTCCTCTGCAGCACAGGAACCTGAACAAGACTAAAGTGGAGAGTAAAAGAAGAGTCACGACAGCCAGAATCACCACCAACACATCTATAGAGTAGTAGGAGTACCAGGGCATCCTATAGGCATCTGTGCGCAGGTGAGCGGCACCTTTGTGGCGCATAACATATTCCAACCAGAAGATGGCACGGTCCATGGGTGCTATTGGCTGGTCTCTATGTAAACGGGACAGTCTCTGCATGTTCTGCCTGTAGCTGACTTGGTGGAGCACGTCCCTAAGACCCTGCTCAAAAGTTTGTCCATTAACATCGGCTAACTCTATGATCTTTGCCGCGCCCCTCTCCTGCAGACGAAGTAGATTGTCAAATTGGTCAAAGAAAAGCGGTATACCGAGCACTGGCACACCATGGTAAATGGCCTCCTGGACTCCATTGGTTCCTCCATGAGCGACAAAGGCCTTGATTTGTGGGTGGCCCAAGAGATCTCTCTGGGGCATCCACTTGACAATCAGGGTGTTGTTGCCCAAAGTAGAGGGCCGTTCTCCCTTGTGTCGCCAAATTACCTGTTTGCAAAACCAAAAGACAGACAGAAATTTTAACTCTTCTCCACAAGACTCATACAGGGCCGCTTACAAGACCTCAAGTTGGTATAGGCCCACTTTCGTCACATCCACTTGTACTAGTCTTTACATTAGCATTAAACAATTAGAAAAATTGCCCTAATACAATTGACTGATAATATGCCATCAATAAAATGAATTACTGAATTATATTACCTTCTGAGGCATCTTTGCAAAGACACTGGCAATCTCATCTGCAACTTCATCCGGTAAAGCGTTGATCAAAGTACCCAGAGTCATTATCACTACTCCATGCTCTCCAGCACTCTGAACAAACTGCTCCAGATCTGGTGGCAGGGCTCGAGCAGGTTTGCACTGAAACCCCCCAATATAGACCACGTTTGGCATTGTAGGACGGGGAAATTCAAACACGAAATCGGACCTAAAGAGCCAAATATCTGCTTCCTGAAGGAGCGAAACAATGTCACATCCACCCTCAAAGTACTTGGCACAGATGGCATCGTAACTTGGCCCGACCATGAACCTCTGCTGGAAGACAATTAAGCCATGGAAAAGTATGTTCTTTATCCTCTCCATGAAGCTCATCTTGTTGGTTAAGCCAGATCCTGGCACAGGGATGTAGGAGAGGGGTGAGGGGGCTATGGCAAAGTGTCCCTCACCGCTGGTGATCCAGCGAACATTGAGCACCATTGGTACTTTGAGATACTTGGCAAGGAGGACCCCCATTCCTATGGCTGGGTCCGTGAGGACCAGGTCATACTGGGCAGCTACTAAGCTCTTCACCATATTTTCATCATCAAGGATTTGAACCACCATGTCACAGAATATTGAATGGACAGTGGAGATCATGGAGAGGAATTCCCTGTTGAGTGTGAAGAATACAAATTGTGATTTTTCTTCTCTCTGTGCCTGAGAAACAATGAATAAATGAGATGTTGAATAAATGATTAAATGTGGGTAATCATAAGTAGCATACAAGTATTTGTCTTACACAGATTCAGACAGAAGGTCAGACAGACCTACATAAAACATAAAACATGCATAAAACTGCATGAGATCGTTTGATGTTTTTATTTTTTTATTTTTACTTCCTAAAGGCACACTTTAAGTTGCTTAAATACCTCAGCTTTTGAGATGTTATTTCCCTAATTTCACAGGAGTTAGGCTAGTTGATTTACTCTGCAGCCTTGTATTGAGCTTGCACTGAACACAGATAGAATGCAGCCCTTCAATAACTTCCCAAAAACTGGAGTACCCCTTTCACCGAATGTACTAATAAATGAACCATCCAAAAAGTAAGCACAGAAAGGATTAAATAATTGTTATTGAATCTGTTAATTTTGAACCTACCTTCATGTATTTCTTTATAAATTCACCAAAGAAGTCCTCAAGAATTTGGACTTGCGGTATAGTGATGGAAGTGTAGAGAGGAGAATCCTGTGTGATGTACCAACTTGTGGAGCTTCTAACAACATGAATACTATGCCCTCTCGCATGCAGTTCTTCAATCATGACCTTCATGTTGATCCAGTGGCTTCCGTCCACGGGAACCACCAGAATCTTTCCTCCATCACAAGGGGGTGTTAGTAGCAAGGGCATCAGAAAAACACAAAGAATCGTGTACATTTCACATTTCGAATGTGACGACAAGGGACCTAGAGGCAGAGGGAAAGAGGTAGTTAGGTAATTACAACTACCGAAGTGCAGGCATCACATCAAATGCTGCTTTTCTACAGTCCAGTAAAGTTACATACCCATAACACACGCCTCTCAGTTAGAGCAGCTGCCGTTCCATCAAGAGAATTCGTTGGATATTTGAGTTCAAACTCCAGTCTTTATATCCAAGCAGTCCTATCACAGGTCAGACAACACATGTCCTATTATCATTAACACATGTGGCTGTGGTCCTGGAGTTTTAGATTAACAATGAATGGCATGTGACCAACATCCAAAGCTATCACCGCTTAAGTGGTATTTGACCACAAGTCTAGATCTACCTGTAACCTATACCTAAACCTATACTGTTACTTACTGTAGTATTTTCTATGTGCCTGTCGTATCTGTATACGCTGCATGTGTCCGTTTGCAAAATTCTTAGACTTAGCTCCCTAGGAACTCTTTCACAAGGTTCTTAAAGGGGATTATGACCAGTAAAATTCCCTAAACTGGCATTAACAAACAAACAAACAAACAAAAAATTTTTAATTATATTATATATAAATTATATATATCAGTCAATCTGTGGTTTGACCCAGGGAAAATTGCAATAGTAATCATTCAAGGTTATATGTGATCCCTAGGGACGTCCAAATAACATATTAAAAGTATACCATTATATACTTAGTGGATCAAGGTCAATTCAAGGGTCGAAATTTGGGGCCTTCCTGTCACACAAAGAAGTGCGTATCTCTGCTTCTGAACATGCTATTTTCATAAAATGTATGTCTATACATTGGTTTTCTAGGGTGTTCTTTCACATACAACTATCAAATATCACCTGTTCTGAATGTATATCCCCCCCACCCCAAAATGACCTTATTTATTATCATAGAATTTTCTGCACATACAAATTTGTCTTAGTCATATGTTTTTCCATGAAAATGATTGATGCATATCAGCACACAGATTGAAACCTGAAATGAGACCAAGCTTGAAACATGCCTTGACTGTAGGCCTACATGTAATCTTCACTCCATGTCCACATCCAAATGTTGTGCCAACATATTCGCGCAAACACCTCTGTGCTCAGAACAGGACGATGGCATTTGCAGCGCATAGTGCTGCAACCTGACTTGCAATTGCAGCGCACAAGCTCCAACAAGGATTGAGGTCGGAATGGATGGGAATGAGGCATGAGTCTTGGATCCTCTAGCCCCATTCCTGAGGCTGTGAAACATGGCAGACGAAGATGTTGGTGGCAACGTTTGAACTCCTTACTGGAGGACAGCCACCAACAACAGATTTCCACACAGGCACTGTACCTTAAATGCTTTTTTAAATTTTTATAAAGAAGACAGTTGTATGCCATAATGCATTTTAAAAACACATTTATTGGTGGAATGAAATTGTCTGAAATAAACACTAGTCTTAAAAATTAAAAAATGTTCCAACAAACTTTTAGCATCCTCTTTCTTAAAATAAATATCAAAGAAAAATAGGGGGAAATCTGAAAATAAAATGCGAAACATTATTTGTATATAATGAACATTGCACAGCACTTGTAATGTAAGTAAGAAATGAACAAGAAGTAACAAGTGCAGCTGCTTTAATTAACATTTCACTTAAATAAAATTTTGATAAAATCAAAATCAAATCGAAGTCGCAATCTTTTGAAACTTAAAAACCTGGAATTAAGTGTCTATAATCAGCACATGTACTTTCATTATGTATTATTAATATTATTGAAATTACATATTTGTGTTTACAGTGATATATTGGGGGGGACAAATCATATTTTTCCCAAGATGGGAGAGTCATGTCCCCCAGCCCCCCCTGGGATTTCCACCTATGCCCTACATAAGTGTCAAACTTATAACGAATGATGACATCATAGATACTACACATATGTCTATTAGGAACAATTTATACCCAATTTAGATGCGGATACACCCATAGGAGCAGTGTGGCACAAACTGTAAGTGGAAAATTTGGCCAAAAAATTGGGTGTTGGGTAGTACTCCAAATACAGGTATAAGACATTAGACTACCCTATGAAAAATGTTTTATTGGAAAGATTGACCTAAAAAAAAGACACCAAATATGTTGGATAGGTGTACATCGACCCTCTAATATTAACACTATTTTACCAAGTCTGTGTCACTCAAAAAAGTCTAAACTTTGCTTTTGACCTTGAAAAAGGTATGTTCCACTAAATCCATGAAGGCGTACTTTTAAAATATGATGCAGGAGGGTATTTGGACCAATAAAAATTGTGAAACATTACTGTGGTGTGGGGCAGTGTGGTTTGAGCAGCCACACCTGTCTTGGGTCTGGTTGATTGGACCTAGGAGCAGGAGTGGCTGCACCTGTTGCTCATCAGAGGAATTGATGGGCAAGAGGTTAAAATCACCCGTCCCCACACACACAGGGGGTTGTACAATCTTGTTATCTCTGAAATAAAATGCTTTATCTTCAACACCATCTAGCTTGTGTTGGAGATCCCTGGAAAAGCCGCTTGGGTGGCGTGTGGCAGGTGGAACTGCCACAATTACTATTGCAATTTCTCCTGGGTTGGGCCCTTTTTTGAGTTGGATTGACTGGACTATAATGTAAATTCCTTAATTCAAAACCCTGTCCTCTTTATATGACAGAGTAGAACCACAGGTGATGATTAAACTTGTGACGGTATTATTTTCCTGGACACAGCTTTGTGTTTAGTTTCAGTCTATTTGCTTTCATCAGTGCAGACCCGTGTATGGATGAACCTCTGGACAATGTGTGGTGGACCTCCATGGCAGCCTGATATTTGCAGAGTTGTTGCTTCATGGGATATGTACATATGTATGTTTTTCGTTTGAAAGTCCGTAATTTATGGTTTATCAGCAGGGTAGGTCAGACAGCATCAAACGCTCTCATACAGAAAGTAGAACGAGAATAATAATGCAATTATTGCAATTGAATTTGCTTTCACTATTGTTTGGATCCCCCCCCACAGCGATTTTCAATACTGTGTATTCCTTGTTTTCTAAGGTGTTTCCCTTATAATAATAATAATGTATTACATTTATATAGTGCTTTATCGAGATGCCAATAGCGCTTCACAGTGAAGGGGGTAAACTTACCTCAACCACCACCAGTGTGTAGCACCCACCTGGGTGACGCACCGTAGCCATTTCACACCAGAACACTCACTACACATCAGCTTGAGGTGGAGAGGGAGGACGATGTTCTGCATGTGTTTGGTGGGGGTCCTCACCGATGTTATATGAGGGAAACCCCTTGTGTTATGATGGACAGAGTCTGTAATTCCACAGAAGAAGCTGTTCCACAGTTTTATGTGGAAAATCCTGTCAACAGAGTGTCAAATGTTTATACTTTGTTCATCATTAGTCATCAACGGATATGCTGAATTAACTCTGGTTAGGAAAATGGTTAACACCTGAATGTTGAATAAACAATCAAATGACACTCAAACCATCTAATCTCAGCAAGCCAAACTCATGAAAATAAACTATATATAGAGAGAGAGTTTTACATTGTACATGAGTTTTAAGGGAGTTTTACATTGTACATGAGTTTTAAGGGAGTTTTACATTGTACATGAGTTTTAAGGGAGTTTTACATTGCCTTTTCTACCTTTTAGGTAGTAAAGTATACTGTATAATAATTAACCATATATCTTACCTTTGACCTCTCACCTTGCCAACAATGTTGAACAGGAAAGATGAAAGTGGTTCACATAAGCACAAACTTCTGCTACAGAGCCAAAGATTATTGATCAAGAAGAAATGTTTACTCTGTAATCTGTAAATGTGACTGTATACATTTCAAATTCTTTTTTTTTTGATACCAGTGCTGTCAGCAGACTGGGCATACAACACAGGGTATTTGAATGCCCTTGCATCCAAGACAGAGTTAATCTGCAAGTGGAGTTAAAATTCTCAACCTGCAAAGTCATTCCTTAATATTCCTCAAGAACTGCCTACAATAACTCCTTTGGACGACCTGTGGAATGACAAGAGCACATCATTTGTTATACATGACGATCTTACCGTGTTTTGATCAGCTAAGAAACGAATCATCATTGCTTATGTTTATTTGTTTCACTTGTGGTGAAACAAATAAACATAGAAACAATTATTTGACAAAATATGAACATAGAAACTTAGAGACAAACATATACTGTATTTGACAAAACATAATTAAATTGACAAAAATTGGAACAACAATTACGGTGCGTGGCCTCTTCTTGTTACATCGTGTGTGATGTGACCACCTGTGTGTGTGTGTGTGGGTGATGTGTCCACCTATGAGTGCGCAGGATTGGTCCCGATTAGGTCCCCACCCTGGGGTCCAGACTCCGCAATTTTAACTGCATATACTGTACCAACAGCACACATTAAGCAGTGGGGATTCTGGACATGGGGGTGGGTTGTATGTGTGCGCTTCAGGGGTGCGGGGTCACCTCGCGCTCCCTGGGACTGGTTCGTGCTCCTCGGGGTTATGTGTGGGTTGGGGGGTCTTCTGTGGCCGTGGGGGGTGGTTTTAATCAAATCTAAAAAAGGATTGGTCCCGATTTGTTCTGGTGTATGAGGTCAGAAACATATTGTAGCGCCTCGCAGCCACCCATGAGCCCCGCAGCCGCACAGGCACCCCACGGCTGCGAGAACATTCCGAGCCCAAAGCAGCCACAGAAGAACCCCGAATCCACAGAGAGGCCGAGAGGGTCAGTCATGTTAAGCATATCTAATATAAAGGGTTGAAGTTGAAAAATAATTTTTTTACCACAGCAATATCAAATGTGTTATTTTTGTTTCGTCTGCACAATCCATTTTCATTTGTCAGCATGGGTCTGGACAGGATAACAAGTAAAGTGAGCTGACTCATGGCGTGTTGTCTCAGCAGCCAAGGCTGCAATGAATGAGGAAACAGCCAGATACCCAAAGAGGTCCTACGATTGGTAGTATTATCTTTTTATTTATTTTTATTTTTTATTTTTAGAAAATCCAAAGCAGAAGTTGAAGTGTCTGTCACACCGCTCCACATTTTGATCAATAAAACATGATCAATTGCATGACAGCGCGATGCAGCGTCTTCCCATTGTATTTGTATTTATTTTTTTGCAGTAGTTAGTGTAATTTAAGGGGCCAATAAAAAAGAATTGGAAAAAACACTAATCCAAAGCCTTCATTTGGGCAAAAAGAGTGATTCTTTCAGCCAATTTGTGTTAACCTCACGAATGTCTGTACAAAGCTGTTTAGGGACTTAAATGTAAACCTCAAGCCTCACCTGTACACACTTTCCCTCTATCAGGGGCAAGGCTGAAGGTACGCGCTCGAGGACACGACCTATGTGAAAATTCTGATTCTGTTTGCAATTATTAAATTATCCAATAATCCTGTTTGTTCGCACCGTAATTATAGAATATGTCCAGGTCTCACGAATCATGACAGCATATTTCAAACATGAAAAAACTGCATCCACAAAGAGGTGAAATGCTCACAAGGTGAAGCTTAAGCTTAATAGTGAGTAAATGCTGCAAACGGTACAGCCTCAAAAATGACCACAAATTGTAGACAAAAACTACACGCTTTGGGCTTCACAAAGCTGGAATGGTCTGATGTGTCATCTTTCACCCTATTTCCTTCATCCGGATGGGTTTCCATTTGGAGAGCCTTGAACCCAGTTAGCAACACCCATCTGTTGCCAACTGTAGAACGTGGTGGAGGATCCAGAACGGTGTGAGCAACAATCTCATCGAAGTCATTGGGTCAACTAATTGCTTTGCATGGTTGTATAACAGCCAAGTGCCATGAGACCGTTTTACAAGACCAGCTGCATCCTATGGTGCATACACTGTTCCTTCATGATGTTCCCATACTCGCGATAATGCCTCCGTGCATACCACTCAACAAATGGGACAAAGGGTGGTTTCACGAGCAGGAGGGTGAGGTCAACTGCCGACCATCTGATCTGAACATCATTGAACCTTTATGAGAAGTTTTGGAGTGAAGAGTGTGAAGTACATTTCCATAGATTTTCCCTCGCCCCTTAAAGAACTGGAGGCTTGTCTTTGCAATTGAAAATAAATGACAAACAGTTCAGGATTTGCTGCTGTTCTGAAAGCCAAGGGTGGCCCTTCTCCTCACAAGGTCCTTGATATTATTGTATTGGTGGCTGTTTCTGTACATATGTGCTGTTTCTGTTTGGTCACGCTTCAAATACACCACGGGTCTGTTTATCTTATCCATTCCCAGGCCTCTTGTGTGGATGTTGGGATTCCAGTTTAGTTTATTATTTTTTTGTCCATTTGTGTTACAGCAGTAGTCTTTAGTTAGCTTACTACCATACTGGCGTTAGTGTTCATTGCTTTGTAATTTCACGTGTGTTTCTCATTAAAACCCATTGGAATCAGCCATCTGCCTCTGTCTTCTCTCCGAACTCCCAAACCGTGGTTACAGTCTCAAAGTGATTAATTTAGGGATGTGTTGGAATATAAATTATTCCATTCTCCATTCTGATTGTGTGTGTGCTCCCCATCAAGCTCCTTGATGGTCCTTTGCTGATTTCCAAAGACCTCTTCCTTGCTTTACCAAGAAAAACTGATTAAAGAACAGTATAGCTTTTGGAAAAACATAATGCGTGTGATTATAGGCTACTCTTCAGCACGCCCTTGATCGGGCCTCTCTTTATGGGGTTTTTTCAGCTATGCCTCAGTGACTTGCTTCAAACCCTCCAGACAAGAATGTAATCTGATTTAATTAGAGAGCCTGTTTGTGATTGAGGGAATCATGAGTGAAGCACCACATTCCATGATACAAATTTTGAGAATGTATTGAAAGAGTCAGTACCTGTATTACTCTGAACCCTCATGAATTTGTCTTTGTGATTGTATTGTGCTCATAGTAAACTACCTCATAGCAATAACATCCCAATAATAGCCAGCTTTGATTAGAAAATATGAGCATGTGAAACGGATTAAAGAAGAGAGCATGGCACGTTTTTGTGATGATTTATTTGAAAAAAATTTATATAATATACATATGTTTTATATATATTTATATATTTTCTTTATATATGTATTTATTTATTTCCCAAAAAAACATGTATATAATTTTTTTCCACCAAGTTAGTATTCCGTTACGCCGGAAATTATTTAACCACTTGTTCCGTCTTCGATCCGAAGGTTGGTTTTCATGGTCCTCCAACTGTTTCTCTCCTCAACCTTTCTCTTGAGTTGTTCTTACTGTATCTTCTTTCTCGCTCCATCTCTTTATGTCATGTAGCCACGTTATGCGTTGTCTTCCCACTCCTCATTTCCCTTCAATCAAACCTTCCAAATCATCAGCCTTCCACCGGAGCCTCTCGGGATGTGCCCCGCACGTCAACCTTTCTCTCCTTGTCTTCTGCTACCAGTTCCACAACCTTATCATTTGACATAAATCTTCTCCAGCTGATCCTGAGCGCTCTCCTGTAGCACCACACACAGATGTCTGCTTCTTCTGTTTCTCCATTTTCCGTAATGACCGCCGCTTTCTGGTTCCAATGTACATTTTCTATTATTCTTATTTCATCTGCCGGAATTCCTTCTTCTTTCAGTATCTCAATTAGTCGCTCGTGGTTTACCCGATCAAACGGCTTTTGATCGTCTATGAACACCATTTCAACTTTTTTGTTCTTTTGTATCATCCTCTCTCCAGTTGTAATGATGTTGGTTCTTCTGCTCTTGATTATATGCAACAGTGTCTTTGACCCATGACTTATAATATATCAGCCTGTGCTCTTCACACACTTGAGTATTTTTCACTTTCTGGAGAGGAATGAAATTGCTTTTCAGAAATCTGTCTGGTATTTTTTCTGATTTGTATTAGATCTTGTTGATGACGTCTTTGATTTTTCTTATTCCCTCTGCTTCCGAGACTTTGAAGTAGTTCTGCTGGGATTCCATCTGCTCCACATCTTTTCTTTTGGTGTAGCTTCTTTATCACTTCCTGAATTTCTTCCTCCGTGATTTCATTCATTTCTACCCCATTTGTGTAATCTGGTTGTCGATTTGTCTGTATTTCTGTCCTTTGATCTGCTCTGTTCCTTGATGTGCTCTTCATCTTTTAAGCCCTTGGTTTTTCTCAATGTGTACTTTTCCTTGTTTGTCTTTTATTGTTGTTGATTGTGACTTGCTGGTGCGTTTTTCCTTGAAATCTTTCACCTTCTGATGAAACCTTGGGTTATGCTGTCTATCCAATTCTTCCAGTTCTTTACACAGGTTGCTGAAATGTTCTTCTTTCCCTTTTCTGCACATTTGTTGTATCTCCTTTAGGTTTTGGTACTCTCTTTGTCTACCTTGATTTTTTTGCTTCCTGTCTTTCTTTCAGCATTCATCCATTTTTATTTGCATTCTGTCTTTTTATTACCACATATCTCATCTGCCACTTCTTTTGTGCAGATTACTGTCTTTCTGTAAATTTGTTTTCACTTTCTTCCTGTCATTCAAGTTTTTTTGTTTTACTTTTTCCCCTTTTTGTACCTTTTTCAATTTTCACTTTAGAGTTACTACAACTCGGTTATGGCCTGCTCCACAATCTGCTCCAGGCCTTGTTTTTGCATTACTTACTGAATTTCTGTATCTTTCACTGACTAGTACAAAGACTATTTGAGTTTTTGCTCTTCCATTTGGTGCTCGCCAGGTATGCCTTCCATTCCACTTTTGTTCAAACCATGTGTTACTGATGATCAATTTTTGCTCTTTACAAAAGGATATTAACATTTCACCACTTTTTTTTTCTGTCAGCCAAACCAAAAGGTCCCACAATCTTTCCTCTTTTTGTTCTCCTACTTTTACAGTAAAGTCTCCCATTACTATGACATTTTCACGGAAGATCTTTTTGGTTTTTATTCCTTCTGTTAGTTCATAGAAAGTTTATTTTACAGCCGATTCTTTTTCAGCGGTTGGAGCATATCTTATGAACATATTCACGTTTACTGGTGTTGATTTTATTTTTAAGCACATAATTCTATCACTGTTGTTGTCCCATTTCATTAATGAATTTCTTGTTTTGTTAGTCATGATAACCACAACTCCATTACTTGAGTTTTTTCCCCTCCTGAGTACAGAATTATGAAACTGCCTTCACCTGTTGGTATGTCTGTCAAGTAGTCTCCTTTCCAGTGTTTCTCTGTGACTTCAAGGATGTCAACTTCCATTCTGTATATTTCTTGGCAATCTGCCTGTAGACATTGCTAATCCTTGTACATTCCATGTTACAATTTCACTTGATGACGGTGTGAAGCCACCTCTTTGCTCACGGCTCTTCCACCGGGCCGGATTAGTATGACTGGTGTCAACCCTACCCCATTTGCCAAGATCTTAAAAACTTTGAACTTTCACCATGTTTTCTACTAAGCGGCTTGATAACAGAGGAATGCCGCAAGAACTACCTCTGCTCTGCATGCAGTGTCTACTTTGAGACAGCTGACACTAGCCGTTGTTCTTCTTCTTTGAAGAAACTCCTGCCTGACGTCTATGACCACACAGCCATGAATTGAAATATCCTCAAGTTGCCTGTAAAGTCATCCACTGCCTATATTGCACAGATTCACATAATCCTGATCAGAGGGCTGACAGCTACTACACCTTGCCCAAGGGTGATCTAAAGGCTAGTGGAGGGAAGGAGGGCCATACTTTCCTTTGTAATGTCTGTAACCAGAACACTACCCCACCATATTTCATATCAATAGTTTTTAGTGTGTACACATATAGGAGTGTATACACATATATACAGATATATAAGCATATATTAAAATATACCGTATTCTGAATTGAGTTAAATAGTAATAGCTTCTGTGAGAGAAGGGCTGTTATTGTTGTGTATTGTACTGATGTAATGTGAACAGTTGTAAATGGTAAATGTTTTTTACTGTTTTATTGTAGGAAGTTCCAGTAGAGGAAAGGTCATGCTGCATCATTTCTTCCCTTTTTCAACATAATTTTAGTCATATAATCTGTCGACAAGGTGCCAGTCTGGAGACCTGTTACACTGGAAATGTGGACAGACAAATCAAAGCAAGTACCTGGAAAACCATCCAACCGGCCTCGTCTTCCTCTTCCTATTCATCCAGTTTTCTTTTGCTCGCTCACACACAAAAATACGTACCGACAACTTGAATTTCCATCTCTGGTTATTGACGATGAAAGGGAAATGAGTCATCGGTCAGCTGAGCAAGTGAGACGGGTGAAACAAAGCTCAGCTTTAGCCAGTCAACTTTCCTTGGTGAAAACCAATCAATCAAACAGTCAACTCCTTGAATAAACATAAACATCGAACTGTAAGGCCTAAGGAGGCACACATATTTTTGGTTTGCGAATTACCTCTCTGGTATCTGCAAATATCATACCAGTCTGTGTTTGACAAACTCTTGCGAGATCAGTTTGTAAGCTACTGTACCAGTTAGCTTCCGGTATAAACAGTCTGCAATCCTTTTTGACAAAAGTAAATGGGCTTGACTATTTTCAAACGGGTCAAACCGGTTTTCAAAAGTTATTGATGCTGCATCACAGCATTAAGTTTTCTAAAGTGTTTTTCAAGGTCATGAGGTCTTCAGGTGGTCTTTCAGGGGGATTTTTGACCATTTTCCCCCATTCAAATGGTCAAAAATGGCTAGAAAGTGTACCAAAGCTGTGTAATTAATGGTATGGTTGATACCATTAATTACACAGCTTTGGTACACTTTGGTACACTTGGTGCAGTAACACATAATTGAGCATGAGAATGGCATCATTAGGCATGAGGATAATGTTCAAAGCTCAAATGATTCCTTAGCGTCTCACTTTTCTGAAGGTGTAAGGCACTTGTATGTGTCACCAACTGTTGACCCACTCCACCCCCCCAAACTCCAACCCCTCCACCTCACTCGGAACCAAAGAAAAGGGCCTGAAGCTTAAGAGGTTACAGTAATTAACAAGCACGTACCGTTTAAAGAACCCCAGCACGTGTACCCCAGCCACATGCACGTGTGAATGCAGCGGTTGGTTTTCCATCCATGGCGTCAATCTGTCCTCCATCCCAAATCTGCTGAGCATCATTGTTGCAGTGACAGCTCTCTGGAGCCGGCACTTATACGTGCTGGAGCATGTACGTGAGCAGGCACTGGAATCAGGTTCCTGAATCACATGTACGGACCCACCAGGGGTGCAAAAAGCACAGCTCCCGCTGAAGCCAGCGAGAGATTTGCTGTCAAGTCCGGACGCTTGCAATACCTTATGCATCCATTAGTTATGTGTCAGTAAACCCCCCTTCACCAGAAACATCAATGGGAAAACAAAAAGAAAAAAACTCATGAAATTAAGTGTTAGAATCACCTCACCCATGGGTCTTAAACTCGTAGATGAAACACAGAAATGGATTTATGTGCAGTTTCAGCTGCCATTTGGACCAGTTAACGATTTTTTAAAAGATTGGTAAATATTCCATAGACCTTCGCAAATATGATGTCACTTATTGACTGTTGTCACTCTCGGGTCAGGGGTCAATCTGCTCGCACTTCAGCATGCTTGTAATTAGCTAGGCTATAGGCTATCTCAATTTTTGCTAAATAAGATAACAAAATTCCAGGGTGTTCGGCTGTCAGGTGTTGTCTTTATTTTACAAGGGATTCTTTCTTGCAGTTTTTTCGGTAAGTTTGTCTTTTGTTGTGATTTATCTACGATAAAGCTATTAATGGAAGCATTTAGCATTACAAGTTACAACAGTACACCAACACGTTTTCGGCGTATGTCATTTTCCAACACTACATGCAGAAGACCGTAGTTGTAAATTACAAATGTAAATCTGCGATCGGAGTTAGAACCACTGACATAAATAAAGTTAGAAGGACTGACTTTGCCGTAGCAACACAAACTACAAACTACACAAGTGGAGCGTGATTGGCTCAGAACTAATCAGCTGATTGGATGAGAGCATTTTCCCAGAATGCAATTATCTGGCAGCAAAATGGTACCGCGAGAACAGCCAGCTACAACCAGAACTTGCTTCAGCTTGCCTCCTAGGTTTCTATGGGCAGGCTTAGTCTATTATTTTTATGTCAGTGGGACCCACGTAGGTGACGGTGGTTACGGTCTGTTAATCTGACACCTGGGACTTTCTTTCAGATGTAAACTAACAAGGTCAGTAGTCCTGTCTTCAGCCGGTAGATCTTGGGGACATGAAATAAAAACATGTGGGGAACAGTCATGGCTGTATTACGGTTAGGGTGGGTGTTATGGTGGTTATGGTGGAGTGTAATCACTAGTTTAATAAGCTTCGCTAAAAAAATCATCTACAGCCTATGCATCGGAGAAAACATAACTGTTTGTTGTTCCGATTGACAGCCTTGGTGTGTATTATATAGAATAGTTGGACAGAAGGACAGGTTATATGTTGATTTGAAACTTTCTCGGGTAGAGTTTGGTTTACAGTTACTCTGGTAAACCAAAAGCAGATCTAGGCTTTTGTTGGCGTTAGGCCACTTTGGGGTGGATCTGTGTTTATGCCTCGATTCACGGCACGCAATAATAGTTTATTATAGGTTTAATAGGGGTCAAATGCTTGAGGCGGGGTCAGGAAGTCTCGACGAGTATATTGTTACAAGGATTGGTGGAAATTAACAAATTTCAAATCTCGCCCCCCCCCTCCCTTCCACAT
>OMKR01102454.1:0-10300 GCA_900302355.1 Cyttopsis rosea
GGTGAGCCGGCGGGGCCCCCACGCCCACCAACGGCCCGCGCAAGGGGGAGGCCCGCCATACCGTAACCGCCGAGATGCCCCACCCGGCCACAAGCCCCGACTTTTAAACCATACTTTTAAAATTTCACTCGTATAAGTTGCTTCTTTTTTATCTTTCTTCCTTTTTGCAGTCACCAGATTTTGCAGTGACCGTCAAAGCTTTTTAATTAGCTGTATAATGACATGTTTGACCCTCGTAGAGGAGAGCTTTATCAGTCCTGTTACCCCACAGCTCTCCTGTAATTCAGTTTCTTTGCAGTTTTTGAGCTGCTCTGCAGTCATGGCCTCAGAAGCTAAAATGCAGATACTGTATATAATGGGTCAACTCTTAAATGATTGTAAATTTTTACCTACCTCTCTACATGACAAAGAATGACACATTTCAGTTGTGGAAGCATAAAGTAGACTGTGAATCTGTGAATGGAATCTTTGAAGGGTGGCTAGATGAAAATATGTTTTAAAGGTGATTTAAAACATAGAAATAACTTTAAATGACCTAAAAGTAGCAAAGAACTAACGATTTCTTATGAAACCCCATTGCGCATTCACTGTTGAGCAACAGCAAGCTGGAGTTCTGGCTAACGCTCAACTTGGTGTAGCATTGATTTATGTCCCTCTCCCACACTAATCATTAATGACAGTATACATGGTGAACATGTTCGTGGGGTGCCACCAGATACCCATAACCACCATGATCCAGATGGTGTCTAGACTAGAGGTTCTTAAGATACACGATACATACATGCGAGCATTCTCTTTCATTTGGGCTATCTGAAACGGCTTGATGCGGAGGTAGTGCAACAGTGAGGGATCGAAGCGACCAACTCAATCATGAATCGCCTCAGATCTGTGTCATGCCTGATCAGCGACGGGTGTGTGAACTAGTAGTTTTAATTGGACGCCATCGATGGCAATGTCCGCTGTTTCATGAAAGACCCTTTTGTGTTCTAGCTGGGCCGGGGCATACCAGCTCAAAGCTACATTAATCAGCCTCAGATTCTCAGTAATCACCTCCTGTAAATAGTATGAGAATGGGTCATGTGTAGGGATTAAATTGACTGTCCCGCACAAAATTGTTCCCAAAGTACTCTTTCTGACGTTTCCTAGCAATTTGATCAAAAGCAAACACATTATCCCTCTAAATACCTGTCGTTAAAAACCCTGAGTACTCTGTACAGATGCATTTAAGCACAAAACAATATCTGCCCAACTGTAGATGGGAAAAAAAAAAAGAAGAAAGGTTGGAACCGGAGTGATTTAGCAGATCCTTCACATGGTCTGGATCTCATGTCAAGCAATCAACAAAACTATTTAATAATGTGAGATAAGCATTGCAACTGCCAAATAACGCCCCGAGACCACGCATAGATCAAAAGTGCTGTTGGAGTGAGACACACTCTGATGAATCTGGTACTGTTTTCTCTGTGCGTTCTTTAAGAAAGTGTTTAAGGTTTGCCTCTCACTAAAGATTGTGTGTGTGTGTGTGTGTGGTGTCTATGTGCACACCGTGAGACACGGTGTCTCAAATGATTTGATTCTGCTGGGTTAAGTCGTTAATGGGTCTAGACAGGGGGTTTGGATTTCTGGGGCTAATGTTGGATGATGGATCTTAAGCTGTGGCCAATCTCAGGCTCTCGGCCCCTCTTCATATTAATGAGATTAACAGAGCCGTGGGTGAGATTGGGCGAGTGGTGTAAGCAGAGAACCCCGAGCCTTTAGAAACAAAAACTCCCCTGTCCCCAATATCCAACAAGGATGCTATAGTTTGGCCTTTTTCAGCGAGGAGGAAGAAGAGAATGCTACACTTCTTTGCAGGGCCTCTCCAGCTCACTGGCCCTGTCCACTGACATGGGCACTGGCTTTCTCTAATAAGGTTATGACACAAGTTGGCCGGTTCAGGGCACAGCTTTTGTCCATTGTAAGAAGGGTTTGTGTGGTCCTTCTATTCTCTCTGGACCCAATGAACGAGGCTATTTGTCTCCACATAGTAGGGAATTAGGTTCTGGCTGTTTTGGCCTCCTTGTTTATGAAGGACAAAGAAGCAAGACCTCAGTGTTCTATGTTTGAACAGGATAAAAAAAAAAACCAAAAAAACGGCAGCACTGTAGACAAATCTGTCACAACTAATCGGGTCAACCCATTCCGGGCCTACGTGCTCCGGGTGGCGTTCCCAAGTGATGAGACAGTAGGAAGAGCGCTCGGGCTCTACTGGATGTGCGAACAGAAGCTGCATTGTGTTATGAATATGCCAGCTCGCCGTGCTGGTTTCGGAGGCATGGGCGTGTTGGAAAGATGTGCAATTGGATGAGCTCTGTCAGAGAGCAGAACATGCATCCAGTGCACCATCTGCCACTAGTTAGAACAGACGATGAACTGGAAATTTGAAGAACGCCGTCTTGAAGTGATACTATAATACTGTCTTTACGCTGCTGCGGCTTAGACCTACAAGTGCATCTGCTTGCAGGCAGCAACGGGGTCAATGTATCTATGGAATATACTTTTATCTTATGAGGGCAAGCCGGCAGTGTGGAGCGAGCAAGTATTTGTGATCCTTGTCCCAGCTGGGCAACCTCCAACCCCACCTCCCAATTTATCTCAGCAGCCCAAGCAGTAGGCACACTCTATTGTCTAAAGCTGTCTTTTTTTCCTTTCTTTTTTTTTTTTTTTTTTTTTGCTACCCTTCGTCCTGCTTGTGTAGCAGCTTAAATCAAACACACATAGACACAAACACAAACGGTCAAACACAGTTCGAAGTGACCCTTACCAAGCCTCAAGCCAAATAGCTGCATTGAGTGAGGGCAAAAGTTGAAGCCTCTCCAGTGCTGTTATCTCCACCCTAGGGGGCTTTTTCTCTGAGTGGCTGCACGGGACATGAAGAGATGAAACCAGACATGTTTGTAGGTTAAGTCACTGCCATTGAGTAGTAGCTGGCTGCATACTACTGTTTTTTTCTGCCCATGCTCAGGCTGTTATACAAGATGAATATAAGACAATCTGAGTCATCAGAGTTTTTGTGTTGCAGCTTATCCGCTCGCACATTAGTCTTCACTGTGTTTGGAAATGTGAATGAAGCATTAGCGCTGCAATAAATCCAATCAAATTCAGTGTAAATTGACTGGTTCTAATTATGCTTGTCATGGCTTGCTGAGGCAGATGAGGTTGACATCTCTACAGATGGAAAACAGCTTGGCCTGTATTGGATTTCACAGATACTGCCAACTCTCTCACAATTTCTCTCTCTCGCTCGCTCTCTCTCTCTCTCTCCCCCCCTTCTGCAATGAATGAAACCACACCAGTGAGAGATTGATAGAGTCATGGTGGTTTACAGGTTTGATTTAGGATTTATGGTTTATTTTCGCTGAACACTGACCCTAAGTACATTTTGGTCCCATGGCGTGTTTCCCCACCGTCATCTCTGACCTTCGCATGCGCAGCTCTTCCCTCTCGCCATCCGGCCGATCCGAGGGCTTCCCCCTCGGCCGGAGAGGAGTACACGCGCAAATACAACTGCCGGGGGTTTATTTTTGGTTGGACGAGGAAGTTTGGGTTATGAGAAGTGTGCACAACTGTTTTTCCTTTCTGGGCCCCTGAGGTTTAAGTAGCTCAAGAGAAGCGCTGTCAGCCACTCTACCAGAATAATGAGACTTCCTAAATGTGCTCTCAAGAAAAATAAATATCTAATCCGTGGGAGAAGCAGTCAGAACGGGGGGAGCGCTCAGCGTGGAAGAGAGAGATGGACGGGAGCAGGAGAGAGGGACAGATGCATTGAAGGAGACTGACTATTGACACAGCAAACCATGAACCGCCCCACCAAGCGTCGCCCAGCCAAGATATTACAATTTTCGCCTGAATGTCTGAACATTGTGCCACAATCGTAAGTAGGGTGGACTGGTGGTACTTGTCCAAAACATGCTAGCCTAGTTCTGGCACTGGGAGGAGCCATCTGTGCGCTTTAACTTCTATTTTTCCATCAACCTCACATGCCCACATCTTCGTCCTGACCGTGAACTCGGCAGGCCTGTGGTCTTTGTACCACGGGCCTGGCGAGATGTTAGAAAGCTCGCTACCTCGCCAGATGTCCCAGGTGGCCCTTCCTCAAGTGTCTCGCCTGTACAGCTTGACATCATGGGTTTACTCTTTAATTAGAAGTTAGTAGTGTAAGTCGGTCTCCTTGGCGTTGCCGGGCTGCAAGCGTTCTTTTTCTTTATGTGAGCGAGCGCCCTAAAGGGTTGAGGTTCCCTGATGAAGAACTGAACTAATTCATCCGTCAGAATCCTTTCATAAATTTCCATCCGCCATTAATTAAACAAGATGCATTTTTCTCACAGAAAGTTTTTAACTTTTAAGATATTTGCAGTACTGTAGTATTTTAGCACTGAGCTGTATGTATACTGCATCTCGTATTTGAAGGCATACCACTCTTGTCTGGTGTTTTTAAATATTTTATTCACTTCAAGGAAATATAATAACTGCATATTTCACCAGTATCTTCAAAGACTGACAACAAAATGGAATGGAAATAGACAATTTGGAGCAAAACAACACAAAAAGAATCGTACTAAAGTATAGTTTGCACTTAGAAAACTAAAATCCGTGGCATACTGTGGAAAAATACGATTACCCTGATGTGATTTTTTTTTCCCCAGTATCGCCCAGCCCTACTTTCCCTCAGGACTCATGACTGTTCATTTAGTGCTTCTCTCGCTGCCTGTTAATGCAATGTGCCTGTCACTGGATTTGATGGATGGCTGCTAGCGCCATCCTACATGACAGCTGATGTAAAGCAGCCAGGCCTCAGGTATACGTGCCGCGATACACCATTGGCTCCCTCGGGCAGGCACACAGTGGTTCGGATCGGATAGGCCTTGATTGACATTACGATTATGCCGCCGATATTCCCTCGCAGCTAGCTTGTTGTCATTCCCATCACGAATTGTGACCGCAATCGCTTAAACTTATCGTCTAGTCGGCGCTTCATTGTGAGTGCACGGACGGTTGCTTTTATCAATGGGTGAAGGTTCACGTTTGTTCTCCTTGAGTCGAGGCCGCGTCCTGCCTCCTCTGGATGTTCAGGGTCTATAAATAATGAATATTATACCTTCAATGTCACAGTTGTGTTCATTTATGTGCATTTCATATTTACGTCCGGCCCGGATGATGTCTCAAAATGCTGTAAGCTCTTTATTTGGATGGAAAGATGGAGCCAGTGCGGAAATAAATCCGAAATGTATGACCTGCTGGCATGTGGCGAACATGGTGAGATCAGAGATACGCGAGGAAATTAGAATGTATCACACCGCATTGGAGAAGGCAAAGGGCTGTAAAAAGTGTTGGATGATTGATTCTCGTTGTCACCAGGAACAGATGAGTTGGCAACACACACGCTGGCATGTTTGCCTGCTCAATGAGTTTTTAATTTGGGGTAATGCTTCAACATCAGCAAAGAAAGGGAGTAAGAGAAAATCAACTGTTGTTTTTTAGGGTGTTCTGGACTTGCAAGTGAGAGCTGTGGCATCTAAGAAGTCTGTGAGTTTCAGGGAGAGCTGTTAAAATGACGTGGCTGGTAGTTTGGGACGGGATTCTAAACATAAAAGCCTCTTTCAAATCTCTGTGTGGCGGTTGTGGAATTTTCAAATCTCGGGCCGCAGTCGGGTGGCCGTTTAGTCTCAGCAGCGTTGGCTTTATTCAAATTGGGCTGCCTGGCTCCCGTAGTGAGAACACACTGATCATGGGGTGGCGGTTCAATCAAAGGTGGACAACAGGGGAGTCTGATGTGTTTCTTCTCGTTCTAGTCCCTACAGGTTAAACTTTATGGGGTTATTTTTGCAGTTACTTTGAAGTAACTGAAGTTTAAATAAGCAGACCTCTGCTTTTTATTTTTATAGGACCCCAAGTCCGCTGCCTCCATACCAGACCTGTTTCTTTATGACGGTTGCTGCCCAATACGCAGTTACACTATGGAATGAATTTAGGCCACTGTGTGGCCTTTAAAATAGTGACATTCAGTTGGTTTTGTTACATCATGAAAGAGCGGTTTGCTATTTGATAATGAAATTCAGAATTTTTCTTAATTGTTGGCCAATGTGACCAAAGGGCGATTAAGGGGCAAGGATTGTTTCTTCCTTATAAAGTATATTTTGAGGTATAAGAATGCCTCTTATTGTCTTTATATTTACCCTTAAATTTAGCTGTGTCTTTCACCTATTAATCTAAATTGCAATATTTTACATGAACAAGCTAAGCCCAGTTGTGTCAATATATTTCAACAGATAAATGGTTACCGTGTCTCAAGTAGCGCTATGAACTCAGATATAACCTTTTTCTAAAATACCGTTCAAATCTTGCTATCATGCAGCACAATGCCAAATACTAATAGCTTTACAATGCACCGTCTGAGCTAGTGTACTGTTGGAAAGCATCACATCCGCCGCTCTGCCATAATCACATAATCATCATTATGAATGATCTCATGGCAGTTATTAAAAGTTCCTCTGGTTTTCTCCTGCAGACCAGCTCTGCTCTTTGATTCACCGAGGAGAGAGACGGTCAAAAGAGCAGTCACTTTTGAAAGCCATATCCGCCAAAACCATTGGAGGTAATGCTCCGTAATGCTCGTTCGCAGTGTTGAATTTCCTCCCTTGTCATTGATTAACATAAGTGGCTCAACCCCATTTAAAGACCTTTAATCATGGCTGCGGGCAGGGGGAATATTAAACCTTGGACCGAATGGGCTTGAGCGAGAAGGCTGCGGCCTGGAGAAACCTGAGGAGCTGCAGGTCCGTTGGCTGCTCTCTCCGCGCTGCGTGGCTGGATGTCGGATGTGTTCATTATTATGTGCGACTGCAAGTTCCGTAGTCTGAACCCTGCAAATAATACTCAAAGTTGTCTGTTGAATACTGACAGAAAAAGTGGTATGAAAAGAGGTACTTCTCATGCACTTAATGTGTATGGCAGGGCTCGATTCTGCTTGGGGGCCAGATTTTCAACCTGATAAAGTCTGGCCCCTGAGCTGGTGCTCAGGGGCCAGACTTTATCAAGCAAGCTATTTATCTGTGGAACTACACTTTGAAACGTGAACAGGAAGATGCACATTTTATATTACCTTCATCAATACCTTTCATATTCAAATTTGTATCACCTACTGTACATACTGATTCCATTTAGTCATGTCTGTGGTTTACTTAATTTACTTTTGGCCATACAAGCATTTCTCAACATTAATTGAACTGTGAAGAAACTCGCCAACTTATCGATGCGTACGTTTTTCCGACCCGGTTGTGTGTTTACTTTCAAAATAATGGATGCATAATATGCTGGTCTATTATAACTCACTTTAGCTTGGAAGAACTTTAGTCACCAAATTGTGATCGATTGAGACAGCAATGGCTGGAACATCAGGGAAAATTACATCTGTTATTGGAGGACATTAGGGTCACATTTAGTTTTGAACAAATGGTCCAATTTTGTGGTATTTTCTTTTCCAGTTCAAATGTATTCAAAGGGCCAGCTTGCTTTGATGCACTGGGCCACATTTGGCCCAGAGGCTGGTTGACTGGGGCTGGTCTCTGGAGAACATGGAAGACCCTGCATGTTGTAAAACAATAAAACAGACAAATCCCGGCAAATCTTTAATTATTTGCAGATTTGTCTGACTTTGGACACTTTGCGTGTAACCGCCGTCGGACTCCCAGGGGTGAAGCAGCTGCCACTGCAGCAGTCCCCCACAGTCGCAGCCAGATTAGGCCTTAAAACCTTTTTAGTCCCACTTTGAGAGGCTCTTAAACCTCTCTTGTGGATTTTATCTCTGTACTTTGTTTGCGACGGAGTTCTAAATTATGAGCGTGTAGTTTTAATATTACTATGAACAAACAGGACAACCTACAGTAATCACGGTTGACTAATGCCAGACCTGCTGTCGAGGGTGAAAAAATTGCATACGGTTGCAAAAGGGGGGTTTATTAAAAAAGACGAGCAAACCCTTCCGTTAGGGGAGGGAGTCATAGCTTGTATCTTACCTCAGGACCACCTCATTCTTGTGCTATGGCAGGCCTGATCCATGAAAACAATGACCACTTGCAATTCCAAATAATCACAAGCAAGGCTGACCTAATGAGGCGCTCAAGGCTATTTGGCAGCTCCCACCACGGACAGCAGCACTGGCATTTCTGCCCGGTCGTGTCCGCACATGCGGCGATGAGATTCCTTAAGACCCCGCGATGCGGTCATCATTTGCTGCATCATTGTTGAGGACCAATAGCGGCATTTTCTAAAGGCCAGGAATGTGTCTGCGTCACAACAATGGCTCTTTGTGAATGCAGGCATGCTCAATGAGAGGCCCCGTCATAAAAATAGACCAGACACACAAGGGTCGTCAGCCTCAGTGCATCAGATGAACCCAGTCTGTTAAAGGTGGGAGAATACCAGAACCCTACTGCAAAATGTGAGCCGTCACTGGTGTTGATACCGTGCTGGAGCTTTCACCCTATCAATCCAACCAATCTGTTTTGATGCAAGAGTAGCTGCGTGAGGTGCAACCTTTGGCTGCCCTAAGAGGCTGTGACACTGCCAGCTCAGTGCAGTAGCCAGCAACACCCCCCCCTTTCCTCCATCTAGGTCTTTCTCTGTCCAACAGGCCTTTGGTTTTTAACATTATAAATGTATACGCAAAGATAAAGGCGACTTCAGGAACTTCTGTGCGTGATGTGATCTTACAACCAAGTATTTTACTTCAAAACCAGCCGGAGAACCCCACTAGTGCATTATCTTAGCATTATCCCAACTTTAATACACCACAAAGCATCACGGCGATTCTTTTTGTTTTTTGAAGGCAGATCTGTCAACCACAGTTAAGGAATATTTCACAAATACGTCCGGGGGACTTAGGCGGCATGCTGTGAACTGCATTTTTCTCAGCGGCAGCAATCCTTGGCCTTTTCATACCAATAAACCCCTGGATGGTCGTCCCGGTTGTTGATGTAATTATCACTGTTACGGGTGTGCTTACTTGAGTGGGGTTAATGGAGGCTGGATCAGAGTAGACACATGGCCGCGGCTCCGGCACCGCTCTGCACAGTCCCAGTCAGCAGACGATGGTAGACACTGGAATCATGGACTCAGACAAAATGCCTCCACTACATTGAAAACTGTGGAAGAAATTGCACTTCAAGTTATAAATTTACACTGAACCAGTAATAATAACAAACCACCAATCAGGGAGACCTTGTATTCCTAGTTTGACTACCAAATCAAATCAAATGTAATGTTAATAAAGTGGGTTAGCCCCTGTTTTTGAAACGCACTGCATAGCTTGAAACCACTTGCTTGAGCCCTGAATTAACCGTGTTGCCTTGTGGTGCAATTCTATTGATTAAGATATATAAGCAGATTTGACTCAAAGTAACCACAGTCCTACTTTAGTTTTACTGTTTGACTCAATACCTTAATGTGACAGTACTGTTATGTTTTTTTGATACTTTGTTTCTCCTTTTCAATATTACACTGTTTGTTTACAATGTGAATATGAACAGTCATCATGTTCCATAAACTTATAGGCATTTCATTATTTACTAATTATGACACTTTGTGGACACATTGTGTTGGCTAATTTACCACAAAAGCTGATATAAAAATAACAACCAATGATAGAAAGCATACAGAAACTAAAATAACAAATAATACCTGGAAGAAATGGAATTATTAATCATAATAATTATAATAATAATAACAATTGCAATAAATCCATTTATAAAGATGCACGAACGATGAATTCTAATTTAATTTCATAAATATGCACAATCTTGACCACTCCATAATAATTCACCGCTGTTTTTTTTTGGTAATCTGATTTTTTTTCTCTCTCTTTTCTTTCTCTTACATGGCTGTGGACTTGGTCTTTCTTGGCTGGCTTCCTGTCACAGGTAAAACCATTATTTCTGTCTTTTACTCTGAATATCAATGAGTATTTAAAGCGTCGCTGTTTATCGTAGGGGAACTAAGCTCTCTTTACAAGTCTTCTGTCAGACTGTGAGATTCAGAATTCGTCCCGGACAAGTAGAGAAGCAAATAATGTGACTGAATCAGAGAAGAGACATGCGCTTCACACAGCGAGAGGCTGATAATTGATTTTCTACAGCCCCCCCTACCGAGCCAGTGAGTCGCAGAACAAGTAGGAATGTAATGGGTAGAATGTCACATCTGGGGGGAAGGGCAGGCGGTGGAAGGGCCAGTCGCCAAAGAGAAGATGGACACTAATGTGATGATG
>OMKR01102456.1:0-11507 GCA_900302355.1 Cyttopsis rosea
CGGACGGGACCGACCGGCACCGTCGCGTTCCGCCCAAATAACCACTGGTGACGGGATGAGTCTGCTGCGCGCGGCCCCGACGTGCACGTTGAGAGAACGACTCCCTTCGTGTTCCAACCCGATCGCACGACTTTGACCGAACGGAAGGTTCCATCCCCAACGACAAGCAGCGGCGCGACTCTTCCGACTCCCGTCCGTCGTCCCCCGTCGTCCCGGAGACCGAACCAAACGAGGGAAGCGTCGGAAAACCGGACGAATCTTTACCGAACGACTCGTCGAGAAGCGAATCTCGAAAAAACAGTCGAAACTTTCATTCCCACCAGCCCGCCTGGGGCGCTCCGGGGTGTCCGTTCGTTTTAATAGCCCGCGAGTCCCGTTGATGGGTGGAACTTGAACGAAAGCGCTGCGGTTATGCGTCCTGAACGCCGCCCGCCCGCCGATCGGCCGGTGCATGTGCGTGCGTAGGATGGTCGACTCTCCGGGGTTGTTGTCCTCGTCCCGCGTTACGAGTTGCGCTCGAGTCTCTTCGGCGGAAGCGCCGGTGGACAAAACGAACGCACGCTCCCTCCTGTTACGGGGGGAGGTGTTTGTTGATAGTGACAGCAAAGCGGAAGTGCCTCGAAACTAAGCGATCAAAGAATTCCTTTTGAATTATGACTTTTAAATTAAATTTAATGCTATTAATGGTGTTGTTGTTGTTGTGACGAGGGACCACAGTCGGTGTTCCTGGAACTATGTTGCTCCCTCTCCACCAAATTAACCGTCTCTCATATATTAACTTGAATTGATATAAACTTTATCCAAAGGTCAGAGTCACTTGGGCTGGATGCCATGTTGAGTCTCCCTTTCAATGGAACCCACACAGTGAATATATTACCACCAACTACATGCAGTGTCTGCTTTGAATCCAACTTAAAAAGTGACGTGAATTATAACACACACACACACACACACACACTTTTGGGGACCAACATAGATGTACATTTATTCTGTTTATTATCAATAAAACAATGGCATGGTACAACTTTGATCAATATTGGCAGAGACACGATCACAGCCCTCCAAAACACGTCTACACACTAAAAACCAAAGAGATCCATTTTTTTAATCATCAAAGTATAAAAACACTTACTTGTAGTACACTATAAATCACCTGAGGAAAAGAAAAAGTGATCCTGCAGTGACATGTCTGATAAAATTCAGAGCAGTCAAAACTTTTGTTCATTCTTTCAAGTTTAGAAAAGGTGTCGTAAAACAGTGAAAACATTTCTGATTTGAAAAATTTAAAATAAAATAAAAACTGAAACGCTGAAATTTAAAACCGGAAGCAGCGTGGCCAGAGCTCGGTGCAGGCAGATTGAAGAAGCGTCTCTGCATTTGATTGAACATACAGTTCAAAGCCTTGGAAGAGGAAACACAGAGAAGACACCATTACTATGAATGCACATTGATCCGATGGACTGATCGTCATGACATTTGGTTTGTTATAAATGCGAGAAATTGAACATGGTACTGGTTACTGCTGGTAATTAAATTCAGGTACTGGGGGCGGATCTAATCAGCTCTATGCCCAAACATTAACCCCCTGAACAGCCACAACTTCTTCTGGGACATGCAGGCATGAATAGGCAACATCAAGTGTAAATTATTTAAAATTTCAGCTTTTGTGAGTTTCTCCAAAAATATAGATTTCCATATATATATAATATTGTTATAAAGCCGCATGGTTGCTTGTTATTGTATTAATAATTAAAACAATTCATTAATAAAATAAACAAGTTCAATTTCTCATGTTTATAACAAACCAATGAAAATCGGTTCAGAATTAAGCAAGTTACAGTCGATTTTGTAGAGAAGTCTGCATCTCTCAATCAATCAATCAATCATCTGTGCCGTCATCGATCCGAAGGTCGGCTTTCATGCTCCTCCAACTGGTTCTTCTGAAAAACTTTGTTGAACTTTGACCATGTTTTCTACTAAGCGGCTTGATAAACAGGAAGGCCGCAAGAACTAGCTCTGCATGCAGTGTCTGCTTTGTCACAGCTGACCCCAGCAGCCGTTGTTCTCCTTTTTTGAAGAAACTTCTGCCGGACATTTATGACCACACAGCCATGAATTGAAATATCCTCAAGTTGCCTGTGAAATCATCCACTGCCTGCATTCCACGGACTCACATAATGCTGATGGGAGGGTTGACAGGTGCTACGCCTTTCCCAAGGGTGACCTGAAGGCTAGTGGGGGGAAGGAGGGCCTTACTTTCCCGAACACTACCCCTCTCTCAATACACATTGTATTTGTTTACTAGCAAATCTTGACGCGCAGACACATAGTGGCGACATATAGCAGCGGCCAATGAGGCATCTACCTTTCTATATCTGTGCTGCTGCCTGTGTTGGGTGGCTTTCAGTCGCCACTCAAAAATAAAAGTGTGCGAGAACAGGAATGTTGTGGTGTTTTAAATTATTTAGCCCCGTCAAAAACGTACATTTCGTGCCTTCTGACAAGTTGCGCTAGATTAGCTGATGAAGCTGTGAATACACACCATTAACTGCAGTACTGTAATCGATAAATATATGTGCTTGCTTGTGTGTCAACTTACATTTTACTGGGGGATGCCAGCTACGATTTCAGACTCAATGCCACAGTGGTCCTCCCCACGCAAGATCTTGAAAAATCCTAGGGTTCAAACAATCAAATACTCAATACATTGTGCATTTATTCATTCATTCATTGTCATAAGTAAATACAAATCCATAACAGATTATCCATTTGTCCATGTGTGTAGGTGTAGTGCGTGATCTTACCATTATTTCCCCAGTCAATATTCCAGGAGTTGGCACACAGCCAGTATGGGATGCCATCTTCCTCCCCCCAGCCCAGAATCTTAATGGCATGACCACCCAGTGCAGAGCCAGACACATGCTTGTACACACCTTGAGGAGTAAGAAATGGGTGAGAAAGACAATGACAAAGAGCGAGCATCCCTAAATGGGGAGAATATGTGAGAGTGTGGAGAATAAATTGCAGCATGAACTAATGTGAGAAAGAATGCTTATTTTGGTTGTGCTGGACCTTTTCAGCTTCACAGCGAGAGCACAAAGGAAATCAGTGGCTTGTGTGGAATCAGTGTCCATAGCCCCTTTTACACAGAGATCCCGCAATAATGCTTCAAAGATGTGTGCTTTTAGACAGCACACCGCGATGCCGGCTTCCCAGAATCGCGGGGGCGTGATCATGGCGTGTGACGTAGAGACCGGGTGGAGAAAGTTCCTTCCTTCTCCGGAGGCCATTTTATAATTTTATTTATTATTAGGACACACACACACACACACACACACACACACACTGATTTAACACTGGGTTTGGGTTCTTGCGTCCAGGACTCCATAACAGAACTCCGTAAGGGCGTGTGTAATGCACCCTCTCTAGTTCTAAAGTTGAGGATAAAAAATATCATTAAAAAATATATTATTATTAAAGAATATAAATTAAAATTGGAATTTTAGAGGAATATCTGCAGCGCTATAACAGCGCAGCTCCCGAATGTAGTCGTTTTTTTTTTGTTGTTTTTTTTCTCCTTCCTCTGACCAATGAAAAGCTTGGTCACCAGAAGGTCACTCCCCTGAGCTGGCTTGCCGCTGTCCCTTTTCATACAGACGGCATTCCGGCTCCGTTTCACCTCTGTCACTACCTCCGCTGGCGGTACAGAGGTGGGTCAACTCTGCCCCCCCATTCCATCTCCGTACCTTTTACACAGAGCGGTGATGCAGAGTAAAGGTGCAACGATGCAGCTTGGACAGGCTGTGTAAAGGGGCTCATGTTTGCTTGTGTTCTCACCAGACTTGTAAAGTGGGAAGTCTTCATACACGGTAAAGGCTCCCTCTACTGGTCCATTTTTGAAAATCTCACTCTGGATCTGCTCCACCTCTGATGGCACATTGTAGGATCTCTTACCTTCAACACAACAGAGGGTGAGTTAGACTGGTAACCGGTCCTGGTTGCACTAAATATGCTAATAAAATTGGATGAAAGAATAGTCATATCTTTTGTTTAATTGATGCAGGCTGGGTTTACATGGCACCATACACACAACATTAGCATCATACTAGTGCTGTTTAGAATACCCGACAGATCATTTCTGCCAAATCTAAATCCCAACAGTGATCAAGTCCCTTTTTTAAGGAATTTCAGCTTCATTCTACTAGCCAACAGTTCAATTTTTTGCTATCACCATACAGGGGAGTAAAGAACATTTGCTCCAAATAGACAAAACCACAGCTTGAGAGGGGAAGTTGTTAAAAATATTCTACAGCTAAAGCGATAACAGTGGTGAGATGAACTTGAAATGTAAATTTGTCTTACTCTTTATACTTCACAATTTGTTCCATCAGTAAAACAGGCCATGACTTGCAGAATTGTTACATTTCAAATGTATATTTGTTTCATGTTGAATGTAATTATCACTGTAGAACATTCATATTTTGTCAAGAATTTCTCACTATGCAAAAGTTAATCATCAACCCAGTTGATGTTAATGTGTTGACTATGATGCGGTTATATATGTGAGACGGGATCTCCTTGTCTGTCTGCCAGTTTGTGTATATTGTTAGAAACTGTGTGCTTCTTTCTTACCAAAGTGCTTGTCCTGCTTGTAGCTAGGTGTGTAGCCAGCCTCACACTTGCTGACGCACTGTGGTGTGTCTCCACCCTCTCCGCTGCAGGGAGGCCTGGTACCATTCACATGGTGCTCACAGGGAGCAATGGTGTAGGGCCTGCAACCTGGAGATGCAACATTAACATCTTCAAGTTTCATCTGCACACTTGAAGACTGAATTTGAGGTTGGAACATCAGCAGCCACAAACAAAATGGCCAATGTAGTTGTCTCACACACACACACACACACACACACACACACACACACACTAACCAATGTGGGAGTCATAGAGGCCGCCAGACACTAGTCCCTCCTTTGCCCAGAAATCCCAGGCAGCTGCTGGATAGCCCCCGTTACACCTACAACAGCATTTATACCAATATTAGAAACAATGAAATGCTGCATCCAAAATTACATACATACTATTTACTACATAATTGAGTATGTGCGTATAGTATAGTAATAGTGTGTGAAAAGTACCAGGATGATTTACTACATCCAGTGGAATATTGTAGTTCAGTGTCGTCATCATCATGTAAAGTGCAAAAAGGAAGTGGTGCGGCTATATGACAAAGTCCAAGAAGCTATCGATTGTTCTTTTTACTCACATACTCAAGTTATCTGGACTATAGTATGCATGTGATTTCAAACTCAGGGAAAGAGAATGTTCTGAGAAACATAAAGACCATGCGCTCCATGGAACCACTGCCTGTTAGTGGGAATATTCAAACAGCAAAGGTCCCTCACCCCATGCCACAGCCGCTGCAGCAGGTCAGCAGGTCCTCGGAGGAGATCTCCACACTGACCTTGGCGTTGCTGTGGATACACACTCTGTCTGACATAGCCTCTGCAGCACCAAAGGCCTATGGGCAGAGCAAGTACCACATTAAAGACAACCCCATCATGAAAAGCCCAAGCTATACTAGCTACACAAAGCTATTCTACGAATTGATGACATCCAAATCCTCAGTAAATAGTTATATTGTTAGTAAACTGGTTTTCAGCCACACTGCAGTCACCTTTGTACAACCAAAAGCCAAAATATAGATGAAGTGTTAAAGTATTTTTATGTTAATACAAGGAAAAGAAGAAATGCTCCAATGGCGAATTAGCCATTGGAGCTTTATGGAGTTTCATAAAAGCAATCTCAAACTCTTATCATCTTTAAACGATTTGCTAACAGAGTGTGTGTTTTCTCACCCAGCAAGATCCACAGGACCCCTGGTCCCTAATCTCCTTCAGGGTGGGACAGTTGGGCCACTGTTCTCTGGAGTCAAAGTTCTTAGGCAGCTTCACATCTCCAGCATACTGAACCCTTCATATGGATATTGGCATTCAACATGTTGCTTAATACAAAATGGCCTCTCTGAGAGATTGGATTTCTAACCATGGTTAGCTAACTAAATCTAGCATGGTTGATTTGTGGCCACCTTATGAATTTGTTCAGTTTCTTAATCCTCTTATCGAGACATCCGATTTCATTGTTCACGTATCTTATGTCACTTTATAAGCTGGTTTCTTCACAGTATCTTTTCTGTCAATTGTGTGTTCTGGATTTCTTTCCCTTTTCAATTCCACCCCAAAGGCCCTTTAATAAGAAAAAGAGCCTATAGGCGTTTTCCCACCGCAGGAACTATTTCATTTTTTTGTGTCCGTACTGCAGGAACTAGGAACAATCGTAGTTCTTAGAACCCCGTTTTGAGGGTTTTTAGCTCCTACTCCAGGGCAGATAGTTCCCAATGAAAAAGGAACAATGAGTGACATTAACGTATCTTACGCCCCGGCGCAACCCTTGGCCAGGGCGGACTGTCCTCAGTGCGCCCCAATAAAAAAAAATAAAAACAATAATAAAAAAACAATAAAGTTAAAAATATTTTTGCAGATGTATTTATTTTATTTTACCGTGCAGTGCAACAAAGCAGTGCCCGTGCCTTACGATAGTCGAAGCAAAGTTTTAAATTACGCCTTGTAGAGCTAATATGAGTATTCAGCAACTAGATTGCTTATTTTTCACTTCAAATTTGTTCAGAAACAGATTTGGGTGGACTGATAAGGAGAAATAAGTGAATAAATACAACACGGAACACGGGCTGACGTCACTTCAGCGTTCCTACTGGCAGTGCAAACACAACCAGGAAAAAAAAAAAGCACTTGAAGGTTCGTAGTTCTCGGTCCCAATTGCCCTCGGAAAGTCCCTAGAACTGTTTGGTCTGAAAACGCCTATTGCCATCTAGGAGTCATCACAGCCGTGTCAATACAATTTCTAGTTGTAAGTGCAAGTGAACTGCCAAGTAAGTGCAAATGAACTGTACATACATAAAAATAAATTAAAAAAATAAAAATAAAAAATAAAACTCAGAATGACAATTTAATGTCTTTTTTCTAAAACAAAAAAATATTCTCTTTCACTGTGGTATGTATGCAAAAGTTGCACTACAAGTCATAATCCCCAAATATACCCACATACTGAAAGCATGACTCACATGATAGGAAGTCTGGGACCTTTGAGAAGTGTACCGCACAGCTTCTTGAAATGACTGTAATCCACATCATGGAAGTTGTGGCCAGCCTGCAGAAAGGGGATGGGGAGATTGGGGGAATCAAAACTCCTGTAGTAGACATAGAGGAATTTTGGGTTGAGGGAATTGAGACCAAGACTGTGCCAGAAAGATACTTCAACAGCATAAAATATACATTTCCACATACAAATAACCACACCCTTTGCACCATTTCTGCAGTACATTCTCTATACCCCATGCATCTCAATTTAGAAACATGAGGCTGGTAGCTTACATTAATTGCCTGACATATTCAGTGACATTATCGTTAATACAGTTTGACATTGTGGCAGTCCGGGGGCGAGCCTCGGACTGCAGAAGGCAACAAGAGGTTTCTCCCGGCGGCGGCATGGCTGCTCCGAATCGGCTGAATCAGTGCCCATCTGGTGCCGATAGGCCGACTCGGGGCAGGAAGGTCTTCTTATGTGTCTGTGTGTCTTTTCAGTGGAGGGCGGCGATTCGAGAGCGCGATGGAGACCACCACTGAGAAGGGAGAAACAGCCGTAGAGAGGAGCAAAAGAGACTCCCTTTTGTGTTATAGTTTTGGCCGGCAAGCCCTTGTTTTCTGATCATTTAATAAAACGCATGCCAGGACGGCGCTGTTTTGCCAACCTCCGTCTCCTACTTGGGAAAACCCTGACCCGGTGGCTAGACTGCCACAGACATCTTTAGAAGTTCTAATTTATTTGTTTGACAGACTTCCTCTTAGGTATTCATGTGGAGTGTGTAGCCATAATTATCGGTAGATCATTATCATAGAACCTCTGATTGCACACACACACGATTGTTTGTTGTGTGCCATTTTATGTCAATGTACTTTTCTCAGAGAGATTTAATGTATAAATCCATGTAAGGAGAGAGATTAACATAGAAACACGCAGCAGCTCACCTTCCAGGTAGTGTTGATTTTGTTAATGTAGTCGACCATCTCATTGGACAGGGGCTTAAGGCGGGGTCTGGCCAAGCTGACCGACAAGATGGCGGCCAAGAGCAGAAAGGTGTGACGCCACATTCTGTTTGAGAAATGAAGAGCAAGTAGGTTTATTAATAACCATCACAACATCCAAATGACAGGGCATTAAAATATATATTACATACAGTTTGATATATAACAAACCTTAAGGGACACCAGATTGTTTGATGGGCAGAGACCCTTTTTTTGCCTGAAACAGATACTTGTGTGGTTGTAGTTTCAAGGTGCATACAGTGAGTGTGCACAATGCCAACAAGGATCACTCAAAGGAAACCTCTTAACTTCAGCCATGACAGTCACCAACCTCTCCAACAGAGAGAGGCAACACACTCAGCAGGTAGCCATGCCTACAGGTGCACATACAGACCATTTACGTCAATGCCGTCCTGAAATCTAACCACTAAACCATACCCTACAAATATAATTTAAGATGCCTTTCAGGGTATAAAAATAAAAATAAATAAAGCATTGGATAAAGCAACATCTACAATTCAAATATAATGTCCCATATAGTAGGTGCAATGGAAGGGTAACCGCTTCTGCAATTTGTTAAACACATGTTTAACATGTTCCTGTTGAACAGGAGGGAGAAGTGATAATGTCTCCTCAGGGTTTTCATGCACCCGTCACATGCTACACCCCCCCTGCTTGGTGCATGTGTGACTCAGGGATCTTTTAGTTTGAGATTTGTGAATATGGAACATGAAATAGCTTTAACAGGGTAGAGAAAGGGAAGCGACACCCTTTCAGGGTGTAGAGGTTTTCATTGCCAATTCCAGACAAAACTACAGCATCAGCAACAATCTGTAGCCCCTTTTACACAGAGATCCCGCAATAATGCCGTGAAGATGACCCCTCTATATTGCGGCTTTGCCGTTTTACACTTACAGACGCTACCAGGACACAGCGAGTTGTGATGCCATGATGTCACAATGTCGAAGGAAGTGTACAGTACGTCAACCGTTAAAGGTTTAGATTTGAGTTAGATAGAGGGATGGAAAGAGTTGTTCAGACGTCAAAGTTAAAAGGAACATTACTTCCATCGTATGACCACAGCTTCATTACCCACAGTCAACTCCCATCATGAGGGTTGATAAGGCGAGAAAACCGCAGTGTTATGATTTAAGGAGCCTGTCCAGAAAGTTTGGTTTTCCATTTACTTTGCCTGATGTGTGAAAATCATTTTCATAACATGAATCTTCCTCAGCTTCAAGACACAAAACAGTGCAGGCATTTTGAAGAGCAGCCAAAAAGACATGTAGCCTATAAGATGCAAACTCTAAGTAGATTGATCAACCTGGAGAAGGATTTCAGGAAGAATGATATATTTTGTTGGCCAAATTTAACGTTCCATTTATGGCTAAAGAGTAACTTGATTGGCATACCGAGTAAATTTATGTGTGTGGGGAAATTATGTAGCAATTCGATTTAAAAATTCTCTTTTTTCCTTTTGTTTAGAATTAAAGCTAGACTGGATTTTTGTAATGCAATTAGCCACGCCCATGAAATCTGACATTGCCCATGAATCTGAACATGACAACTTGGCAAGTAGAAGAGATACAGAGAGACTCTCAGTGTGTTTTCATTTTATCTGATTGTCCTACTCCTACTTGTAGACTCACAAGTCAGACTTGTGAGTCTACAAGTCAGACTTGTAGACTCAACTAGAGACTGAGGACAATCTCTCAGGTTCCGTTGCTAATATTGTAAATTCAAATGAAAGTAATATGTAATAAATTACATTATAATGGTAACTTGCCAAATACTGCTCCGCAGAGCCATCGATAATCGCCCCTCCGCGCTGCTTCTCGGGTGCTTGTGCCGGCACTGTCAGCCCATAGTCTCAGCTGTGTTATTTATTTTGTTTTATATTGTTAAAGCTGAGGTTTCTGCAACATGCACAAACACAGCGCTTCACCATCCTAAATAGCTGTGAAACTGACTGACTACAACCCTGCTACTGCACTGTTACTAATACTATTATTACTGTACTAGATTGTAAACCAAGTCTTAAAATATCAAAACCAAAAGTGCAACAAACTTCACCTTACAGACTGCCACTACAGAAGGGTGGATGAGATCATGTGCATCCAAATGAGCCACTTAAGCCTTTCTTCCACCTTTTAAGGATCATTGCAGGCGTCGAATGCTCGACGAGGAAACGAATCACACCGACTTCCTCCTCGTTATGCGGCCGTACAGGCGAGTTCTCACCAAGCGAGAGACTCCTCCTTCGCTCTGTCGATTGATTCGTTGTTTTCCTTTTCTTCAGACGTTTAAGAAACAATAGATAAGAAACACGACGCAATAAGAACCGTCAATGTAAACCAATTATTCACAAAAAATAAAGAAATCTACACGTCTGCACAGTATGAACACTGGAGGAAGAGTCCGAGGCTCTGCCACTCCATTCATTCTGGAGCTGGACACCAGCTGACATGTTCTACTTCCTTTTAAAGGATTATTCACCAAACGCTGCCTCCTGTCTAACGACTTATAGTTTTAGGAATAAGCTGGTTAGGGTGACAGGGTTAGGGTGACAGGGTTAGGGTGACAGGGTTGAGGGTTAGGGTGACAGGGTTAGGGTGACAGGGTGACAGGGTTGGGGTGACAGGGTGAGGGTGACAGGGTGAGGGTGACAGGGTTAGGGTGACAGGGTGACAGGGTTGGGGTGACAGGGTTAGGGTTAGGGTGAAGAAGTTATTTCGATGACACACACACACACACACACACACCTTAGGGGGTCTTAGGGTCCTAGGAATGCGGTCCTGAACCTGCAGCCTCCGCCGGGCAACAACACCGTGAATCCACTGCGATAAACAAGCGACTGCGTCCGCAGTACAGGCGGCGTTGCTACGTTGCTACGTTGCTATTTCTGTCAGTTGGCTGAGCAACAGAAAACACCGTTGGATTGTTTCGTTTTGTTTAAATAAATAGGGACACAGACGCAGACGCAGACACAAGTGAATGAGACGGACGTGCACGTTACCTTGCTTGCTAGCGCGCTGCCCGGGCGGAGTCTGGAGCAGAGACGCAGCGTCTCCTCTTAACTGAAACCAACTGCAACCACGTGACCTGGCCGGGTCACGTGCGTTTCCCGCTCGCGACCGCCGCGCGTGATGTTCTTTTAAAGGTCAAATTTAATTTATTTTTTAATAATAAAATGTGACAAAATAAAAAGGAAAAAGAACAACACCGCGGACTCCGCTCTGCGTTGGCCTCGCCTGTTTTTTTAAATCCACCTCTTTTCCCTTTGATTCAGCCGTTCACGCTGCAGAGCCGTGACGTCACCCGTCCACGCCCTGTGCACGTGCCCGGACC
>OMKR01102458.1:0-22472 GCA_900302355.1 Cyttopsis rosea
AAACGAAAAACAGTAACTGGAGGACAAGCCATCAACTGTTTTATTATATTAGTTTAATTAACAAGTAAATCATGGGGTGGCTGGGGGCTTCCTGGGCAAACAGCGACGGACACAAGAAGAGGAGCTGGCGGCATCAGGAGTCTGTTTATGTTTCAGTGCTGGACTCGGTACTTTACACACTAAATATTTTCACCATTGTTGTCACAAATGCACAAGGTTGAGAACTTCACTGAGACGCCGAGTCCGGTCCGGTCCGGTCCGGTCCGGTTGCTCTCCGCAGTAGCGGGTATAGACGGCCGACCGGCCACACCCAAATCCACTGCTGCAGAAAGTACACACGTTCTAACAGTCATTTGCAGACATTTAGATCTCTACGAAGACCAGTGCCAACAATTCTAATCTAATCAATGAATGAAATTAAGCATTAATAAAACAGTGGCTTTTTGTTTTTATCATGCAAACTGGGTTGTATCATTTCTATAGTTTGTATTTCTGCAGAATTGAATCACTATTATTGGAAGAATCGCCGTCGGTTTACGGGGTAAATCACACCTGTAAAGCTTTTCAAATAGGTCATTATTATTATAGTGATTATGTCTGTTTGGGTCAGCGGTGATGGATGCTATCACCAGTCTGCAGCGCCCACATGACAAACATTTGCAAAGGGAGTTCCAACCTCCGGCGGCCGCTGGCAGAGCGGACGGCCGGCGACTGCATCACACTGAGGAATGAGTCATCGGATCGGTTTAAAACAAGCTGCCTCCTTTTGTTGAACTTAAAACCTGGATTTCTCAATATTAGTTTGCTAAAAGTTAAAAAGAAAGAGTTTGAAATAAAAGCGTTTTCTTTTCTTTTTTAAAGACCAATCCAATGACTGTTTTCACAGCACGCCGGACCACGACTCATTTCTCAGTCACGTTTCTTACCGTGCGACAGGTCCCCAAATGCTTCAAGTTCCCGGTGCTGGACGTGTCTGGGAGTGCAGCGGGGCTCCGCATGAATTATTGTGAAGCAATGTAGAGCTGGGAGGTAAAGTCCCACGACTTTAGAAGAACCCGTTCTCCAGCCGATCAAGGAATTCAGCTGGGCCTCTACCCCCTTTTTAACTTAAACAATGTGCAAATCAAAAATTAACCCCTTCTACACATGATTCTGGCTTCATGCACGAAGCCAAAACAGGTCATTTGTGACGTTACACAACTCCACTTCAGTGCACTGATAGTTAATCACGTATTTCATGTGTTGACGTTAATCAGTGGCACATGAAACAAATGTTCTGCCGCAGCGACCGTCCGGTTCGGATTCACGGGGTTTATTTTCTGACGTGCGCCCCCAGTTTGCGTTCGGGGTTCGCGCTCGGCGGCGAATTATTCTGGTTTTCGTCCGAAGACGAGGACTCGTTTAACTGTCGCAACCGCACACGTGCACTCAAACCGTGTTCATTGGGGACTTGTTGTGTGAACAGCAGATCGCAGCCAAAAGGTAAAAATAGGTAGAATTACCTCCTCCTTTTTTTTTTGATGCTGGAATCAAACAGGCTGTTGTGCTCCAACAAGGTTTGGATTCATGGGAGGTGTTAGTGATGCAACTCGGGTTCGTGCGAGGTAGCGCTCCTGCGTCCCGCCTTGTTTGTGCATCTGAGCGCGCACGCTTGTCTGAAGGGCTCGCTTGGCCACTGGCGGTTCACACCGGGCTCCGGAGCGGCGACGCGGACACGTTCGGGAGCTTTTGGTCTCGGGGCCGTTCGCACCGGCGGGTGAGTTGCCGTCGGCGTGAGGTGAAGGAAATGCGCTTTTTAGAGAAATTCTGAATGGAGCGGATTCGTCCACCGAGTCCAGGTGAGAGAAGCGCTCGTGCGTGTTTTCCTAAGCTGTCGGAAGGAAGTGACGATGCCGCGAATAACGTTTGCTGTCGCTATTTTAGAAGAAGAAGAATGATTTATTAATCACACATTTTACCACACACATGTGGAGGGTGACACACACACACACACATGCAGGAGTGGCGAACGCTGAGATTTGGTCTCTGCTTTTATCCCATCCTGGCCGTCCTTCCTCCAGGGGCAGCCAGGAGCAGTGGGCAGCCCTCACTTTGTCGGCGCCCGGGGACCAACTCCAGGTGGTGGGTCCGTGCCGTGGTCAGGGACAGGACAGGAAGTGTTCTGCATGTTTTTAGTCGGGGTCCTTATGTTGGAGGAGACCCATGCGAACACGGGGAGAACGTGCAAACTCCACGCAGAAAGGCCCCTGATCGGGCGATAACCCACCGGAGCACGGTGCCAACAGTGCCCCAGGCGGGAATCGAACCCAGGACCTTCTTACTGTGAGGGAACAGTGTTAACCACTGAGCCACCGTGCCGCCACCACTGAGCCACCGTGCCGCCATTTTCCCCTGTTCGATGCAAACATGCAAACATGTACCTTTAGCAGCTTAATCGCTCCCCACACCCTGGATATTGCGCTGAAACCCGCTTAAATCTCGACATCAAACCCGCACGGTTCGAGAGTTAAGAACCTTTTCGCGTGGCTACGTCTCGGGCGAGGTAATGAAATCTACGTGTTTCGCCTTCGTCAGCGTTCAGCCGCCGCCCAGTAGACGCGGCGCCCGTTCGGGATCAATAAAGTGGATCGGTTAGCGGCGGGCTCCGGAAGAGCGGCCCTCTGGGAACGTCTTTCCGGGAAGAACTGAAAATACTCTCATGGTCGGATCCAGTGTCTCAGCCTGAGGGAGAATACTAATAAACGGTCCTGAATGTTCCTTGAATGTTTGCATCTTCTTTACTTTCCATTTATAGTAATTTATGCCATTCAAAATATTACACTTTTTTAGACAATTTTAAAAAATCATATTGTCGCTTATAACACCTGTTGGAAGTTTGAAATATTTGCCTTTAAAAGATAATAACTTTCCTGAAATCTTTCCTAATATTCCTTTCTTTTTGTAAAAACGTTTGTTTTCCGAGCTAATCGGCGATAAGCCATCTCTCTCTTGATCCTGTTACGTCCAATAAGTCAAAATGAAATCACCGGTCTGTAACCCCTTTTAACCGGTTACCTCATCTGATGTTATTTCCGGCTGTTTCATCGCGCACCTTGTCGCGATTCCCCCCCAGGAGCCGGACGGCGGCTGCGGGGAGCTGAGCCTGGAGCGGAGGACGATTCGGTGAGTGAGCGACCGCCTCCGGACGCGACGCCGTGTTTGATTTTAGGCGTTTGTTAAGCCGCCTTCACCTTGTGCCAAATGTAAATCAAATATTCAAAAAGTGGCATTTATATTTAGTATTGAATGTCCGCGCTGTCAATAATACTCACCTAAAAAGAATTACAGGCTAAGTGCTGCATTCATAACGGCTAAAATTTGGCTTAATCTGCCCTAATCTTCTTAACCCTATTTGAAGGTCTAACGAAGCACTCATGCCTCCGCTCCGCAGGTCAGTGATGAGCCTTTGCAGTTAGAGACGGAGAGACCTCGACCTCAGGGATCGTCACCCGTGGAGGAATTTCCTGAGACTGACAAGTTGACGGACAGCGACAAGGAGGTTCGCAGCCCGTCGTCGCCGCTCATTTGTCCCTTTTTCAGATGCGGACGCGTTGCAAACTTTTGCGAAGGGGACTTTTAAAACCAGTTAAATGGGGAGTGTTTATGCAAACGATGGGTCAAAGATGATTGGCTGTAATCCGGAAGCCGTGTCAGGTCAGCCGTTTCGGGCCGAATCGAATTAATTCGGTTGTATTTCCCAGAGCGATGCTGGGAAACTGACGCGATCGACAGATCTCGCGTTCAGATTTCACATCCTTTCAGACTGATCACGACACTTCAGACAACACAACTGAAAAACTGGAAATAAAATGGAATAAACTTGGACACCTGCATGTGTGTCCTTGTTAAATTTAATATGATTTTCCTAACTGTGTTTTCTAACTTATTAAACATGGTTATTCTTGGCAGGGATTATAATCAATGTAAAATTTAGCAATTTTGTAATCTCTTTGTAATCTTGACTGGACTGATTTTTGATACCATCACAATGAGTCTTGCTACTTGCTAAGAAATGAATAACTAAATAACTGCATAGAGCCATCATGTGCAATTCCCTTATCTACCAATGATAAATGAGCGCGTACTGGGCAGCGCACCAGTGTAAATGTGTGTATGTACACAACTGACCTTCCTGCAAGTGCTCCCTGACCGGCCGCTAGAGATAACAATCTCAGGGTCAAATGATTAATTCAACTGTAATTAGGTGTCAGGCGGTTCACTGCTGCCTTAGATTAGGAAGCTCCTGGGTTCAGACCAAACGAGACCCTCTCTGCGTGGCGTTTCCACGCTTTCTTTATGTGTCTTCTCACAGGTTCACACTCTTGCCGTTACCCTTGAGCAAAGCTCCGCTACTGGACTCGGTCCCTGGGCTCGGTCCTGTGGAAGCCCACCGCTCTGATAGTTAGGATGAAGGTTAAATGCAGAGGATGGATTTCCCACGGGATCAATGAAGACCTTGTATTTGTTTGATGTTTAGTCCATATTGTAACTGGTGTTCTTTTTTCCGTCAGGGTGAAGTAGACTATGAGACACACCATAAATTTGGGTGTGGAAAGAGAGGTAAAAAGGCTGGACTTGGCTCTCTGTTTGACAAGCGCTCAACTCCCAAGATGAGTAAACTCAAGGTGTGGTGTCTTTGCATTATGCAGTGTAAATGTGTGAATCATCTGTGTCCCAAAGAGGAACAACATATGCAAAAGCAGATTGTCTGTATTATTTTCATCTGTTTGCAGGAAGCCCACAGCCCGGAGTCCGAGGTGATAGTGAAAACAGCAAAAGATGGAGGTGCAGAGGGTCTTGTGGTCGGTGGAGGTGGAAAGGAGGGAATCTTCATTAAACAGGTGGTGCCAGAGTCCCCAGCTTCCAAAAACTTGAGCATCAGAGAAGGTAAGCTGATCTATAAGAAAGTCCTGAGCTGGTGATACAGCCTCAGTCCCCTGAAAATTGGGACCGATTACTAAATTAAGAGTGGACACGTGGTCGTCATATTAAGGATGAAACATGCCCTTGTGCATGTCTTTCAGTATCATCATGTCAGGTGAAAAAATAAACTGTATATATGCTTTTAATGGTTGTATGCTCTTTAAAGTCCCTGTAATGTGAATTCAGTGATTTGTTTCTAAACACATTATAGATGTTAGAAAGTAATTGCTGTAAACATGTGAAGAGACTGTGAACTAAGTAGTACTGAATTGTGGAGTTAGACCCTTAAACCATTTTTGTGTTCCAGATTTTTTTGGGCGGGGCTAAATCGTGAGTCGATAATGCACTGCGGTCCTACTTTGCATGGCCCCTCCCCTCACACTATATAAAACAGTAGAGCGCAGCGCATTAGCATCAGTGGTTCTCCCCCCCAATCGCGAGTTACTACAGACTACAGTTTGCTTAGCTATGGCGCCTTCGTCCCACAAATGCAACTTCCCTGGATGAGGCTCGGAGTCCGGCGAGGAGCGTGGTGGCTCCCCCGGCTGCTCTGTACGCTCCCGGGGAGCGGGGCTCTGAGCAGGGCTCTCCCCGGGCGAGAAGGAGCCAGAACAGAGCCCCGCTCCCCGGGCTCGCTATCCGGGAGCCCACGGAGCCCACGGAGCCACCACGCTCCCCACAGCAAATACCCCATTTTCCCATGTTCTATTTTTTAATTCAGAACAAAATCAAAACAACGAAAAACAGCCCGTTATTGGTTTTCTGATTTTGGGTTTGTATATGTATGTATTGAATTAGTGGTATTTGACACTTGCGAGAGGCTGCACCTCTCAGCACCTTCAGCGGACACGCCCCCAGCGTCTCAGAGTAGAGAGTACCGCCCTTTTTTTTACGATTTTGAAACCTAATTTTACATGCCGATTTTTTTTTGTCATTCAAATTTGGCTGGGTGGTTAATAACACATTTTTCTGTGGTGTGACAAACTCAGAACACATTTAATTTTGCTTTACAGGGACTTTAAAACTCTTTTCTCTAATTTACCCAGGGGACCAGATTTTGAGTGCCACTGTGTATTTTGACGATGTGACCTATGAGGACGCCCTGCAAATTCTAGAACACGCCCAGGCTTACAAAGTGAAGCTGTGTCTCAAACGCAAGCTGGAAATAACTGAAAGTGAACCCCTCGGCCATCCTGAAGTCATCCAAGTAACTATTCTCATTATTAGCCGTGAATAGTCGTAGGCCCAATTTTTACTTGTGTAAAACAGCAGCATGCAGGTGAGGTGCTTTGGGACAGCCCCCGTAGAAACATGATTGGACTCCTAGGTGTGAATGGAGAGTGAGATAATGTGTGTGACCCTTCAATGGACTGGCTTCTCATTCAGGTATACTGCCTGCCTTAGGCCTGTGATAAGCCACAGACTATAAAGAAAATTGGTGGATGGACAATGCAGTATGTATCATAAGGTTATAGAAGTAAACCTTAATTCTGACATGGTAATATTTGATGGTGTCAGTAAAGACATACTGTAATTCAATGACCATATCACAAGAACCTCCAAAAGACCAGGTAAAAAAACACATTCATTTTATGCCATTTGCACGGGCGATGAAATCTATGGCTCTTTCAATAATATTTGATGTCTGAAACTAAGTGGGCCTTCGGGGATATAATTGATGACTATTTTTGTGCTCAACAGGAGGAAGAGGTTTTCCCTCCACAGATGAGGGATCAAGGCAAGACAAAAAGGCACGGTGATGCTTGCATCTCATGGCCCAAGTTCCCATCTTTTGGAAAAGGAAAGAAGTCACATTTCAGAAGGTCTCACAGCACCTCAGAGGCTGAAGAACAAACAAAGCTGGAGTTGAGCCCCACCACAAGCGACACAGAATCGCCAATCAAATCTCAGGAGGCTCTCAAGGGAAAGAAAAGGCATAAGGTAAAACTTTTTGCATTGAGGAAAAGGGGTCAGGTAAGCACATCCGAAGACCAGGACACAGATACAGTCACAACTGGACCCTTGAATGTAGTTGATGTTGACCCAACAAAGGAGGCACCACAAAGCCATTCACCTGAGCTTCTTGAGAGCCCCACTGGGGAGCCCCCTCCAGCCTATATCACACATCACATCAGAGTCACAGAAACCTCTGACTTAAAACTTCAACAGAATGATACTGACGTGACTGAAGCTGAAGACCAACAACACAAGGTGGAACTTATCAGCCTTGATAGCACTTTGAAAACAGCAGATCTAACTGAAGTTCTGGCCGACCAAGCGAGTCCCTCAGGTAAGTTTCCTGATGGCAAGAAGAAGAAGAAAGAAAGGTCTGAATTAAAAATGAAAATTACCGGGAAATCAAAGGCACATAAGCAAGATGTCAAAGTGAAACCCTCACCAAAAAGACTGCAGACACTAGGAGCAAGTATTGAATCAACAGATCCGATGCCAGTCGATGTCAATGTGGATGGAACTAACAATAGGGTTTCTGAGGTCATCTCTGCTAAATCTGTGCCAACACAGGTAGAAAGGGGTATGCCTAAGGTGGAACTTTCTTTTAAAATGAAATCTCCTCAGAAAGGTAAAGAAAAGCAGAAGAAGGACACTCCAAAAGTATCAAAGGAGATTAAACAAAAGACAGATGCCAAGACAAGTCCTACATTTAAACTCCCTAAAATCAGCTTCAAGGACATTGCCATGGAGGAAACCATACAAAAAATTGATGTAAATGATCAGGAATGTACAACAAAGACGAGGATTCCTAAATCTGATATTATTGTGAAAGAAGATCCTTATGATAGACTTTCAGAAAGCAGCCTTTCCAAAACCCAACTTCCCAAACGAGAGGATATTGAGATACCTGGGATGGAGGATGTATCATCTGTGATGACCACAACACAACAAATTAAAGAACCTAAATTTGTTTTTGCTAGTCATGCAGAAGAAATTCATGCTGAAGCTCTACAGATGTCCATTGATGTTGACAGTGTCAAAGAAGCAGTTTCAAAGTTGCCTGGATTTAAACTGCCTAAAGTTGACATATCAGGAGTCCCCATTCCAGAGGAGATTACAATGATAGATGCAAATGCGCAAAGAATAACAGTAAAAACACAATCAACACCCACTAAAGTGTTAGATGTCAAAGGAAAAGTCTCTCCAGAAATCCTAAGCAGTGCCACTGTCAAACTGCCAAATATTAAACCTGCTCATCTGATTTCCCAAGAACTCATAACTGAGACTAAAGTAGATGACAAAACATTTAAAGAAGTATACACAGCCACAGCAAAACAGAGCATTGTTGAGATTAAATCAGAAGCCAAACAAAAAGGAACACATTTAAAAGAACAAGAAGGAGTGAAAACTAAGAAAAAGAAGGATGGTATACAATATTCACCGGAAACTGCATCTATCACAGAACAAAAAACAGGCATAACTGACAAACTGTCTAGTCCCAAAGGATCAGATAAAAAGTCCAAGAAGGCAAAGATAACCATGCCTAGCCTTGGAATTGCTAAACCAGATATAACATTTCCTGATGTTGGAATTGACTTGCCAAAACAAAAACTCTCTCAACAAAAGCGCTCAAAAATATCTGTAGAAACATCTAAATTGGACAAGGAAATCAAAATTGTTGGAGGTGGTGATATGAAATTTGATCAAGCAGCAGTTGAAATTACAGCGCCCAACATAACCAGTGAAGACTCCGCTATCGATGTGAAACCTCCAGCAGCTGAGCTTGACAGAAAACGAGGCACGGCTGATATGCCAAATCTAAGCCTCTTGATGCCAGAAGCTGAATCTCAAGTCAAACTGCCTGAGATGGAAATCAAAGAACCCTCTGTCATTCAAGTGCCAGATGCACCTACTCTACAGGAAGATGCCAAGATGAAACAGTCAAGTTTGTCACAACCCATGCTGTTCTTTTCTAAGCCAGATGTGAAATCCCAAATGTTGGATGGAAAACTTCCAAACATAGATATTTCCATTCCAGAGACAAAGATTGAGATGACAATTCCTGGAACAGAAGCTGAAATTGACATGCAAGGAAACAAGTTTAAAATGACAAAGTTTGGGGTGTCACTACCACAATTGAAGAGACCTGAAGCTGATATCAGTTTATCGAAGAAAGATATAGATGTCACACTACAAGATGCTAAGGCTGAAGTTAGAATCCCTGATATTGAGCTTCCATCAGCCAAGTGCCAGCCTGAAGTGGAAATGAAAGGTCCTGAAGTGGACATTTCAGCCCCCAAAATTAAGATAGAAGGACCTTCTATAGATGTGACAAGCAGAGGAAAAGAAGGCATGGGAAAAGGAGGCAAATTAAAAATGCCAAGTCTTGGTCTCTCAATGCCAAAAATCAAAGGACCGGAAATTGATTTAAGCGTATCAAAGAAAGATGTAGATGTCACACTACCAGAAGCCAAAGCTGAGCTGAAACTCCCTGATATTGAACTCCCATCAGCTAAAGTGGAAATTCAAGGTCCTGAGATTGACCCTAAATTTGGAGCTGCTCGTCCAAATATCACTGTAGAACTATCCAAGGTTGACAATGAAAATGATGCAGATCTAAAAATTCCCAAAGCTTCCTTAGACCTTTCAACACCCAACATTACAGTTGGAGGACATGATATAGATGTGAGAAACAAAGGAAATGAAGGCACAGGAATGGGAATCAATATCAAGATGCCAAATCTCAGCCTCTCGATGCCAAAGGTGAAAGCACCAGAAATTGATTTAAGAATATCAAAGAAAGATGTCGATGTCACACTACCAGAAGCTAAAGCTGAAATTAAACTGCCTGATATTGAACCAATATCAGCTAAAGTGGAAGCTATGGGTCCTGAGATTGAGCCAAAAAGTAAAGATGGTGAAGGTTTAACATCCAAATTTAAAATGCCTTCATTCAAATTGTCTACATTTGGGGCTGCTGCTTCAAATATCACTGCAGAAATACCTGAAGTTGACAAGGAAAATGATGCTGAGCTGAACATTCCCACAACTGCAGTGGATATTTCAGCTCCCAAAATTGAGGTTGAAGGGCCTTCTATAGATATAACAAGCACAGGAGATGAAAATATGGGGAAAGGAGGCAAATTTAAAATGCCAAGTCTTGGTCTCTCAATGCCAAAAATCAAAGGACCCAACATTGATTTAAGCTTATCAAAGAAAGATGTAGATGTTCCACTACCAGAAGCCAAAGCTGAAGTTGAACTCCCTCATATTGAACTGCCATCAGTTCAAGTCGAATTAAAACGTCCTGAGATTGAGCCTAACAAGAAAGATGATGAAGATTCAACACACAAATTTAAAATGCCTTCATTCAGGCTTCCAAAATTTGAGGCTCCTACTCCAGATATCACTGGAGAAATTCCTGAAGTCAACAAAGAATTTAATGCAGAGTTGAAAGTTCCAACAGCAGCAGTGGACATATCAGCACCCAAAATTGAGGTTGAAGGACCTTCTATAGATGTAACAAGCACAGGAAATGAAAGTACGGGAAAAGGAGGCAAATTTAAAATGCCAAGTCTTGGTCTCTCAATGCCAAAAGTCAAAGGACCCGAAATTGATTTAAGCTTATCAAAGAAAGATGTAGATGTCACACTGCCAGAAGCTAAAGCTGAGGTCAAGCTTCCTGAAATGGAACTACCATCTGCTAAAGTGGAAGTTAAACATCCTGAGATTGAGCTGAAAGGAAAACACGTGGAAGGTTCACCATCTAAATTTAAGATGCCTTCATTCAAGTTTCCTAAATTTGGGACTGCTGCTTCAAATATCACTGTGGAAATACCTGAAGTTGACAAAGAAATTGCTGCAGACCTAAAAATTCCTGAAGCTTCTGTGGACATTTCAGCACCAAAAATGGAGGGAGAAGGGCCTTTTATAGATGTAACAAGCACGGGAAATGAAAGTACGGGAAAAGGAGGTACATTTAAACTGCCAAGTCTTGGTCTCTCAATGCCAAAGGTCAAAGGTCCAGAAATTGATATAAACTTATCAAATAAAGATGCAAATGTCACACTACCCGAAGCTAAAGCTGAAGTTAAACTCTGTGATGTTGAACTACCATCTGCTAAAGTGGAAATTAAAGGTCCTGACATTGAGCTTCAGAGAAAGGAATCTGAAGATCACCCATCCAAATTTAAAATGCCTTCATTCAAATTGCATAAACTTGAGGCTGCTGCTCCAGATATCACTGGAGAAATACCTGCAGTCAACAAAGAATTTAATGCAGAGATGAAACTTCCAGGAGCAGAAGTGGACATATCAGCACCCAAAATCGAGGTTGAAGGACCTTCTATAGATGTGACAAGCACAGGAGATGAAAATGTGGGGAAAGGAGGCAAATTTAAATTGCCAAGTCTTGGTCTCTCAATGCCAAAAGTCAAAGGACCTGAAATTGATTTAAGCTTATCAAAGAAAGATGTAGATGTCACACTGCCAGAAGTTAAAGCTGAGGTCCAGCTTCCTGAAATGGAACTACCATCTACTAAAGTGGAAGTTAAACATCCTGAGATTGAACTGAAAGGAAAACACGTGGAAGGTTCACCATCCAAATTTAAGATGCCTTCATTCAAGTTTCCTAAATTTGGGACTGCTGCTTCAAATATCACTGTCGAAATTCCTGAAGTTGACAAAGAAATTGCTGCAGACCTAAAAATTTCTGAAGCTTCTTTGGACATTTCAGCACCAAGAATAGAGGTAGAAGGGCCTTCTATAGATGTAACAAGCACAGGAAATGAAAGTACGGGAAAAGGAGGCAAATTTAAAATGCCAAGTTTTGGTCTCTCAATGCCAAAAGTCAAAGGACCTGAAATTGATTTCAGCTTATCAAAGAAAGATGTAGATGTCACACTACCAGAAGCCAATGCTGAGGTCAAGCTTCCTGAAATGGAACTACCATCTGCAAAAGTGGAAGTTAAATGTCCTGAGATTGAGCCTAAGGGAAAACATGTGGAAAGTTCATCATCCAAATTTAAAATGCCTTCCTTCAAGTTTCCTAAATTTGGCACTGCCAGTCCTAATATCACTATGGAAATACCTGAAGCTCAGAAAGAAATTGATGTTAGGCTAAAACTTCCTGAAGCTGCTGTGGACATATCAGCACCCACAATCGAGGTAGAAGGACCTTCTATCGATGTAACCAGGACAAAAAATGAAAGTACGCGAAAAGGAAGCAAAGTTAAAATGCCAAGTCTTGGTCTCTCAATGCCGAAGGTCAAAGGACCAGAAATTGATTTAAGCATATCAAAGAAAGATGCAGATGTCACACTACCAGAAGCCAAAGCTGAGCTGAAACTCCCTGATATTGAACTCCCATCAGCTAAAATGGAAATTCAAGATCCTGAGATTGAGCTTCAGGGAAAGGACACTGGAGGTCCCCCATCCATATTGAAAATGCCTTCATTCAAATTGCCTAAACTTGAGACTGCTACTCCAGATATCACTGGACAAATACCTGAAGTCAACGAAGAATTTAATGCAGAGATGAAAGTTCCAACAGCAGCAGTGGACATATCAGCATCCAGAATTGAGATTGAAGGACCTTCTATAGATGCGACAGGCACAGGAAATGAAAGTATGGGAAAAGGAGGCAAATTTAAAATGCCAAGTCTTGGTCTCTCAATGCCAGAAGTCAAAGGACCTGAAACTGATTTAAGATTATCAAAGAAAGATGTAGATGTCACACTGCCACAAGCTAACGCTGAAGTTAAATTCCCTGATGTTGAACTACCATCAGCTAAAGTTGAAGTTAAAGGTCCTGAAATTGGGCTTAAAGGAAAAGATGTGGAAAGTTCACCATCCAAATTTAAAATGCCTTCATTCAAACTGCCTAAGTTTGGTGCTGCTGCTCCTAATATCACTTTAGAAGAACCCGATATGTATAAAAAAATCAAGATTGAAGGAGGTGACATAGAGGAGGATGTTCCAGGGGACATCATGGCACCCAGTATCAGCATCAAAGGCTCATCCATAGAAATCAAAACTACTGGAGTTGAATTTGAGGGAAAAGGGAGCAAGTTTAAAATGCCTAAACTCGGCATGTCAATGCCAAAAGTTCAAGCACCAGAAAGTGATCTAAGTTCATTAAAGACAGATGTCAACATCACTCTGCCAGAGACTGAAGCTGGAGTCAAAATACCTGAGGTGGAAGTGAAAGAACTCTCAGGTGGCATTTCTGTACCAGAGGTTCCCAAAACTGAAGTGGATTCCACATTAAAAAAGCAGAGCTGGTCACTGCCAAAGTTTTCATTTTCAAAGTCAAGTGTTACGGTGCCTGCAGTCGATGTCAACCTCAAAGTCCAAGAGGTTGATGAGTTATCACCAGCAGTCCAATATGAATTAAGTCTTCCAAATGTTGACGTAAAAGGACCCTCAAGTGCCATTTCAAACATGGAGGCACCTGCCACAGAACTTGACGTCAAACTTAAAAAGTCAAAGTTTTCTTTACCACGAATTTCCTTTTCTAAGTCCAGTGTGAAAGAGCCAGAAGCTGATGTGAATCTGAAGGTGGTGGACATGTCTCTTCCACAAGGACAAGCAGAAGGGAAGCAGCCAGAAGTCGATGTTAGGCCCTTGAATATTGGGGCAGAAATTAATGGGGAGCAAACCAAGATGAAAATGCCAACCTTTGGCGTCTCATTGTCTAAAGTAAAAGGGCCAGAGATTGATTTGAGTTTATCTTCAAAGAAAGAAACAGATGTCACACTACCAGAAGCTACAGCAAAAGCCACTCTGCCAGATATTGAGGCTCAAAAAATCACAATTGAAGGATCACCATCAAAATTAATAATGCCAACATTTAAACTTCCTCAATTTGGAGCTTCCTCTCCAGGTGTCTCTATAGAAGTAGCTGACACCGACAAAGAACTTGAACTGAAAATACCTAAAGAGGAGATTACTGTTGAAATTGAAGGAAAAGGGGGCAAGTTTAAATTTCCAAATCTGAGTATTCCTACACCAAAACTCAAAGGACCAGAAACAGATTTAAATGTATCAAAGAAACATGGAGACATCATACTACCAGAAGCTAAAGCAGAGTTAGAAATGCCAGAGGTTGAAGTTCAAGAATCTTCAGCTGCCATTTCAGTACCAGAAGTACCAGCAGTGGAGGATGACGGAAAGGCAAAAAAGTCAGGCTGGTCAATGCCAACATTTTCATTTTCAAAGACAATTGTTAAACCCCCTGATGTTAATGTAAACATTAAAGCCCCTAAAATTGATGTCACATTGCCGGAGACCAAGACCGGAATAAAGCTCTCTGATGAATTCAAAGAGCCCACAAGTGGAATTTCCATTGAGGAACCACCTGCTGCAGAACTGGAGGCAAAGTTGAAAAAGCCAAGGTTCTCATTACCCAAATTTTCATTTTCAAAGCAGAGTATTAAGGAACCAGAAATTGACGTTGACTCGCCACAAGTTGGTGTTTCTCTTCAAGAGGATAAAGAAGAGCTCAAACAACCAGAATCAGAAATGAAAGCACCAGAATACAGCACTGAAATTGATGGCCGAGGAAGCAAGTTGAAATTACCAAAGTTTGGGATGTCATTGCCAAGAGTAAAAGGACCAGAAATTGATTCAAGCTTATCAAAGAAAGATGTAGACGTCTGCGTGGCTGCTCTCGATATCACTGGAGAAATACCTAAAGTCAACAAAGAATTTGCACCCAGCATTGAGGCTGAAGGACCTTCTATAGATGTAAAATCCACAGCAAACGAAAGTACGGGAAAAGGGGGTGAATTTAAAATGCCAAGTCTTGGTCTCTCAATGCCAAAAGTCAAAGGACCTGAAATTGATTTAAGCTTATCAACGAAAGATGTTTGTGTCACACTGCCAGAAGCTAAAGCTGAGGTCAAGCTTCCTGAAATGGAACTACCATCTGCTAAAGTGGAAGTTAAATGTCCTGAGATTGAGCCTAAAGGAAAAAATGTGGAAGGTTCACCATCCAAATTTAAGATGCCTTCATTCAAGTTCCCTAAATTTGGGACTGCTGCTTCAAATATCACTGTGGAAATACCTGAAGTTGACAAAGAAATTGCTGCAGACCTCAAAATTCCTGAAGCTTCTGTGGACATTTCAGCACCCAAAATAGAGGTAGAAGGGCCTTCTATAGATGTAGCAAGCACAGGAAATGAAAGTACGGGAAAAGGTGGCAAATTTAAAATGCCAAGTCTTGGTGTCTCAATGCCAAAAGTCAAAGGACCTGAAATTGATTTAAGCTTATCAACGAAAGATGTTTGTGTCACACTGCCAGAAGCTAAAGCTGAGGTCAAGCTTCCTGAAATGGAACTACCATCTGCCAAAGTGGAAGTAAAAGGTCCTGAAATTGAGCTGAAAGGAAAAGATGTTGGAGGCTCACCATCCAAATTTAAAATGCCTTCATTTAAATTGCCTAAATTTGGGGCTGCTACTTCAAATGTCACTGCAGAAATACCTGAAGTTGACAAAGAATCTGATGCAAACCTAAAAATTCCTGAAACTTCTGTGGACATTTCAGCACCCAAAATAGAGGTTGAAGGGCCTTCTATAGATGTAACAAGCACAGGAAATGAAAGTACGGGAATAGGAGGCAAATTTAAAATGCCAAGCTTTGGTCTCTCAATGCCAAAAGTCAAAGGACCTGAAATTGATTTAAGCGTATCAAATAAAGATGTAGACGTCACACTACCAGAAGCTAAAGCTGAGGTCAAGCTTCCTGAAATGGAACTACCATCTGCCAAAGTGGAAGTAAAAGGTCCGGAAATTGAGCTTAAAGGAAAAGATGGTGAAGGTTCACCATCAAAATTTAAAATGCCTTCATTCAAATTGCCTAAGTTTGGGGCTGCTGCTTCAAATGTCACTGCAGAAATGCCTGAAGTTGACAAAGAATTTGATGCAGACCTAAAAATCACTCAAGCTTCTGTGGACATTTCAGCTCCCAAAATGACCATCGAAGGACCTTCTATTGATGTAACAAGCACAGGAAATGAAGGTACAGGAAAAGGAGGCAGATTTAAAATGCCAAGTCTTGGTCTCTCAATGCCAAAAGCCAAAGGTCCAGAAATTGATTTAAGCTTATCAAAGAAAGATGTAGATGTCACACTATCAGAAGGTCCTGAGATTGAGCTTAAAGGGAAAGATGTTGAAGGTTCACCATCCAAATTTAAAATGCCTTCATTCAAGCTTCCTAAATTTGGGTCTGCAACTCAAAATATCTCTTTCGACATGCCAGAGGTTGATAAAGAAATTCAATCAAATACAGAGCTAAACATTCCCACAGATGCAGTGGTCATTTCAGCTTCTAATGTTAAGGTAGAAGGACCTTCTATAGATGTGAAAGGAAAGGGAAGTGAAAGTACGGGAACAGGAAGCAAATTTAAAATGCCAAGTCTTGGTATCTCAATGCCAAAGGTCAAAGGTCCCAACATTGATTTAGGCATATCAAAGAAAGAAGAGCTCAACCAACCAGAAGCAGAAATGAAAGCACCAGAATACGGCACTGAAATCGATGGCCAAGGAAGCAAGTTGAAATTGCCAAGGTTTGGGATATCATTGCCAAAAGTAAAAGGTCCAGAAATTGATTTAAGCTTATCAAAGAAACATGCAGATGTCACACTGCCAGAAGCTAAAGCTGAAGTTAAACTCCCTGATGTTGAACTACAATCTGCTAAAGTGGAAATTCAAGGTCCTCACATTGAGCTTAAAGGAAAAGATTTTGGAGGCTCACCATCCAAGTTTAAAATGCCTTCATTCAAATTACCTACATTTGGGGCTGCTGCTTCAAATGTCTCTGCAGAAATACCTGAAGTTGACAAAAAACTTAATGCAGCACCCAAAATTGAGCTTGAAGGGCCTGCTATAGACATGACAAGCACAGGAAATGAAGGGACAGGAAAAGGAGGCAAATTTAAAATGCCAAGTTTCTCAATGCCAAAAGTTAAAGGACCTGAAATTCCTTCAGATGCCAAGGCTGAAGTTAAACTTCCTGTCGTTGAACTACCATCAGCTAAAGTGGAAGTTAAAGGTTCAGAGATCGAGTTTAAAGAGAAAGATGTTGAAGGTTCGACATCCAAATTTAAAATGCCTTCATTCAAGCTTCCTCAATTTGGGGCTGCTACTAAAGATGCTGAGCTAAATATTCCCACAGTTTCAGTGGATATTTCAGCTCCTAATGTTGAGGTAGAAGGACCTTCTATAGATGTGAAAAGAAAAGGAGATGAAAGTACGGGAACAGGAAGCAAATTTAAAATGCCAAGTTTTGGTATCTCAATGCCTAAGGTCAAAGGTCCCGACATTGATTTAAGCTTATCAAAGAAAGATGTAGATGCCACACTGCCAGAAGCCAAAGCTGAGATCAAGCTTCCAGAAATGGAACTACCATCTGCTAAAGTTGAAGTAAAAGGGCCTGAGATTCAGTCAAAAGGAAAAAATGTGGAAGGTTCACCATCCAAATTTAAAATGCCTTCATTCAAGCTTCCTAAATCAGATCAAACTGAATCTCAGGGAAAAGAAGGAAAGTCTAAAATTCCAGATCTTGGCACGAATATGAAAGCCCCTGAAATGGACATAAGCCTTTCAAAACAGGATATTCACGTTACACTACCAGAGGATGAGGCAAGAATTACACTCTCAGCAGCTGACACAGTCAAGGAGCCCCCAACGCTGGAGCTTGATGCCAAACTGAAAAAAACAAGATTTTCTTTCCCTAAATTTTCATTTTCAAAGGCAAGTGTCAAAGAACCTGAAACTGACGTTGATGCTCCACAGCTAGAGGAAGCTTTACCAGAGGGAAACATCACAATCACTCAACAAGAAACAGAAGCTAGAGCTGAAAGCAGTTCAGAGCAGAAAGCTGCAGAGGGATCAGCATTAACATTTAAATTGCCAACCATTAAAATGTCTAAATTTGGAGGGGATTCTTCCAATGTTTCTGCAAAAGGTGGAATAGAGGATATCAGCTCTGTTGGAGCAGACATAAAAACGTCTGAGGTGGACGCTGCTAAAACAGATGAACACACACACTGTGAGACGACCAGTCCTGTCCAAGGCTCTCCAAGCAAATTCAAACTTCCTTCGTTTAAGATGCCAAGCCTCAGTTTTTCAAAACCCAAACCGGAAGATGAGTATTTACCCGTTAATACTGAATGTGAAAACAACCAACTGGAAGTTGAAGTTGAGCCTCAAGAAGCGGGGAAATCTCCCAGTCGGTCTTTACTGTCCCTTAGTGAGATCCTGAAGACCTTTGATGTTCAATCGAATGTTCCAAAAATAGAGGAAGAAGAAGAAAAAATGACACCGTCAAAGGAGGAGACGGCCGTCCCAAATGAAGCCACCGGTCAAGACATTGTTGAATCTCAAGTGCAAAAGGATGATGACATTTTCAAGACAAAGTTCAAATTTCCTACACTGACTTTAAATCGGTCGTCGCAAGAAACAGAGGCAGCGGCTCAATCAAGTGTGGCTGAAGCAGGCGGAAATGCCAGGCAATCGGAGGCAAAGGGAACAAACACCACACAGGCATCTAGCAAAAGTCCAGAGCGTGTTGCCTGGTTTAAGTTCCCCAAATTTGGGTTGTCCTCTCCATCAGAGCCAGCCAAAAAGGTGGAGCAAGGAAGCGGGAGGAGCTCGGCCAGAGACACACCGGAGGAGGACGCCAGCACGACCTGCTCACTGCGGTCGTCCGACGCCTTCGCCGACGTCAGCTCGACCGTGAGCGGCGAACAGGTCGGCCTTTCCCTATCCTCCCCAACCAAGGTCACTGTCAAATACTCTGATCGTGAAGTCACCGCGGGGCTCAGAGAGGTGCGCACTGACGTGATCACCTCCACCACCAAGGCCGAACGCATCTCGGTCGAACCCAACTTGCCGGAGAAAGTCGTTCTGTCTTCTGGAGTTTCGTCTTCTTCGGCGGAGACGCTCAAACTCGAGTCTGAGAAAATACACGTCATCAGGTCAAACATTCAAGCAATGCCACAAGTGCAGCAAACCACGTTATTGACCGACTTCCACGTCCAGTCGGTGGGAGGACTGTCCCTGATGGAGGCTGGGGCAGGAGACCAATCCCGCCAAACACAACGGGGCGAGAGAACAGTCACCGAGAGTCGAGTGACCAGGGAGACGTCTGGTGAAGTGAACACATCGGTGACCAGAAAAACGGTTGTCATCACCAAACAGGTGTCACGCATGTTCGGTGCAGACCGCGGCGAGCCCATTTCGGGTGAAACTGCGTCATCCATTCAGCGGTTGAGAGACACGGTTCACTCTGAGAAAATGAAGTTTTTTGATGAAGATGACATGTGATGTAATTAGTTTACAAAGAGGAGATGGAGGTAACCTTTTTTCTGAGCATGCGGATGGACCGAGAGGTACCGGCAGTGGTTATTTGACTGGTACCGTGCTAAAATAAGACAAAGGCACCAGAGAATATGTCCAATGCAAAAGACTGATATGGAGATCCACATACAGTAGAAGCATGTTAGATATATCTAATGGATTTTATTCTGGCCGCAAACTATTCCAAACTAACTGTCTGTGTAGGCTGGTCAGTAGAAGTAACGGATCGGACCAGTCCTCCGCATCAGCCGATACTTAAGGACAGAAGTGACCGATAAAGCTGCGAGCAGAATCACCAATCGGGGATTGGTGCTGGCTGGCGTGTACTTCAAGCCGTGGTTGAATGTCATAGACCTGAAGAATCGAAAAGATTGAAAGAGCAAACTACATGTATACAGTAACTGCGATCAAGTTGTAATTAAGACAGTGTAATTTTGCGCCTTAACAGCAGATATTAATGGGTTTCCTGAAATATGCTTTCTTTATGATGCAGAGTTCAATAAGCCATATCCATATCATATGTGTCACACTCTTTATGGCTGAACGCTGACCAGATAATGAGGTTTGCTGTTTATTTTATAAAACTGTGTTGATCAACGTGCATTTAAATAATATAACAAAATATATATAATATATCTGTTAAAGACAAATCAGACATTCCAAATAATAATATGTATATCATTGTGAAGATATATGAGCATGCATTTGCAAAGTATGTGATAAAATGCTAATATTGTGTGTAGCAAGACTTGCAAACGAAATGCTTCAAGAATGTTACTAAAAGTATATTTTTATTAATTCTTTGCTTAGAGTTTGACTTGCTATGGTAAAAATCTATTAATACTACATTTTCTTTCAGTATCACTGTATAAAGAGTCTGTAAATAGATTTTAACACCCTTTTAGATTTCTTTTATTATTGCTCTGTGGGCTGCCTCAACGTGTCTGCAAATCTATACAATAAAACACAATATGAACGTATGCAAGTCTGTTTCTTTTATCGTTCACTTTGTGTTTCATTCATTATTCTTAGATCAGGGACCTGTCGTGTTTCATTTGAGAACAAAATGATATTTTCTCATGATCAACCTACAAAAGGTGCAAACAAACAGGAGTAGCAACCGAGTGACAGAACTTTTGAGAACGATCAGGGGTACCAAACCACAGGCTCGCGGGCCACATCTGGCATGCAAGATCATTTAATACGGCCCATGTTACATAATATATTGTTAAATCTGGAAAATTAATTTAAAAAAAAACCCAGAATGCTTAATTAATCCACACAACTCTACCTCATGTTTTCAGAATATAAAACAGAAAAAAATCGAATATAACACTTACAACAGGAGGAGACAACCTGGGGCCAGGGGCCCCCAGGTCATTTCAGTTTGAGGCCCCTGGTTTAGATGGACGAGCTGTAGTGTGCACCTTTAGTCACCAGGGGGCGGCAGAGCTCAGGCCAGCTTCACAGTACTGTACAATGAGGCTTCAATAAAATAATCTAAATTACACCAAAATTGTTTTATTATCTTTATGAGACACTTCTATTCTGGCTCAAAAGGCTATAGTAGATCCAATCCGATCTAAAGAAATAATAGCAATATTCATACATATTGAATAAATATCACACAAGTATCTTTAACCTGTCTATATTTCACCGGATGAGATGTGTCAGCCCAACTACCATGAAGATCTATTGTTGATCAGGATCGATGAGCATCAGCCTGGAGTGGGAGCGGATCTGTCACAGGTGACGGGCCCCAGTGCGCATGCGCGGCGCGGAGCCGCAGGTCGGAGCTCAGTGCGTGTGTGTGTGTGATGAGGCTGCAGCAGCAGCAGCAGCAGCCACAGCAGCAGCAGCATCCCTGGACCAAGAGCAGCATCCCTGGACCAAGAGCAGCATCCCTGGACCAAGAGCAGCATCCCTGGACCAACAAGACCCGACCTGCATCCAGGTGAGCAGCTGGGAAAAGCACAGAAATGTGGCTTGTTATTCTCAGATGGAGATTTAAAAGTAAAGTGTGACTGTGGAGTAGAAATATGGAGGAAAGTAGCAGATTTAAGACGTTTCACCTGAACAGGGTGTTTAGCAGCAAGGTCGGAGCGCTCATGTACTTTAAAGTGGTAATCCATGAGATTATTTTGTTGAGAAATCCCATATTTGATGCCTTATTTATAACTACTGCAAATATATCCCCATCAAGTGACTGATGTGATCGAGCAGCATGGAGTGAAATGTTTTCTGGAAACCTCCAGAGACTGTGCCAGGCATAGTGCAAATAGAAAAAATATAAAAATATAAAAGAAAAATATTAATAATGAAATGAAAAAACGTTAAAAGATAAGATAGAAAATTAAAATTAAATTGAAAATAAAAATCTACCCAGCAGTGGCTCTCAACATGGGGTCCGGGGACCCCCAGGAGGGCCTTCCACAGGTTCCAGGGGGTCCCCAGCGAAATGATCAGTAGTTAAACAAACACTTATATCATGACCAAGTCGTTGGATCTGAATCTGAATGAAAAAGTTGGAGAGTCACTGATCCAGACCAGTGATTAAAGTGGGGTCCGGGGACCCCCAGGGGCCCGTGGCACTTATAACGAGGGGGTCTGTGAAAATTTTTTTTGGGAAAAAAAAACAACAACTTTCAAACATGGTCTTTAAATTAAATCTATTAATTATCTCCCGCCATGTGCACCACCTCGCCACCGGGCGTGGCTGTCTCTCTCTCTTGATTCGTATTGATCTTGATATTCTCTTGATACTTTGCGTCGCTACGTTACTTGTTAATTTAATTGTTAAGTTAATCGAACTGAAACCATTGTTTTTACATTCTGAATTTTGAAACAAATATTTCTAATACATTTGAATGTTTTTCCACACGTAGTAGTGTGAGAAATATCATATTAAGTATCAAATAATATCGAATTATTTTTTGGGACGTACTGTACGCGGGGGGGTCCTCGGTTTACTTCCCCTCGTATCAGGACCTTGGTTGAAATCAAGTCAGAGAAGCCGTGATCCAGAGCGACCAGACTGACCCGCTCTCTTTCAGTTCCGAGGAGCAAAGCCCCGGCGGTGGAACCTGAGAGGCGCCTCCCTGCGTTCGGAGCCGAGGGGGGAACGGAGCCGAGGGGGGAACGGAGCCGAGGGGGGAACGGAGCCGAGGGGGGAACGGAGCCGAGGGGGGAACGGAGCC